>CM043316.1:14141560-14415620 GCA_023736055.1 Quercus glauca | reverse complement strand
TAAAGATTAGCCATTGTTCTCATAACAATCTGCGCCATGCATCCATGTTTATTTGTTCGTTAGTTTGAAATTGACTGAAATTAAGTTCCTTACTGAAATAGTTAGTTTGAGACTCACCTGGTTTTTAATATGTCATACCTATAATGCACAAAACTCTTATTTTTATTGGATCTAAGAGAAGCAATGAGTAAGCAACCTTAATCTCTTTTTTTTTTTTTTTTAATTTTTTGCTTTTGCTTTTTAATAGAAGATAATTCTGAACCAATGACGTCCCTTTCAATGAAAGACACTTGTCATTGCATTAAGACCCAGAGATAAATAGTCTAATGTTTTCTTGAATGTTCATTTCTAACTATTCTTCAAATCTTTGTTCACTTTCGTTATACTAGGTTGCTTGCTGAGACTATGATATGGTGAAAATGGAACAGAACAAACCAAAAATTGCATAAAAGCAGTCCAACCAAGACATTTATTTACAACTGCAGCTATCCATATATACAGTACACCCGTCCACAAACACTTTATATGGGCCATCTGTACATTTTCACTTTTTTATCTCCACATTTTTGGCCCATTCATGGTTTCTATAAAAATTTATTACTGTACAAAGAGCCATTTCAAACTGATAAAAAATCAGAACAAAGAATTTTTCTACATGTATTCTGGGACGGAGCCATATGACATGAGAGAGTGTCATGTGCAGCTCCTTTGAGAAGGTTGAACTGGCAGAATCCCATTCTATTCTGGCCGAAAGCTTATCAGATTAGGGAGTGCATCTGACTGAAGATTCTTGATATCAGATGCAGTGACCTTACAGGACTCCAAGGAAAGTGAGCGTAAATTCTTCAAAGGCTTCAAATACTGCAAACCCTCACGGGTTATGCAAGAATTTGAAACATTTAAAGACACCAATGCAGTCAGCCCTACATTTAAAAAAGTATCGACATAACAGTTAAAAATAAAAATCTATATTTAATCCTAACTGAAATTATGTTTTTGATTGGTAAGTTACACAAGCACCATATAGGTCTTGAACTCATGACCTCACCTCTCACAGGTCCAATGACCATGGTTTTTGAGCTACCACACTAGGTCAAATGTATTAATATATATACCCTAATTTTGGATACAATGTGATAAATATTTCAGAATAGTAAAGATGTTGCAGTTTTGGGCTTTTTGATATGAACATAGGTCGGGCTGAACCACGTTAATTCTCTTTCTTTTTGTTCTTTCTATAATTTTTGTCACTCACAATCCCAACAACACTTCTAATAGACCTAAATTCCAAATCTAACTTTTGCCTGTTTTTACACACGCAAACTCAGTTATACAAATGCCAGGACCAGCCAAGTGGGATTTAAAATGGAGAAACAAACATAGGTTAGACTACACAATCAGCAGCCTTAATCACACCTGGCTACACTAATACCACAAGTATAACAAGATAATTATATTCAAGAGAGCTACTGCAGAAACACAAATTAGTGAAGAGAAACAGAAGATACCAGAAGCCAATTCCAATGTTTTATCTGTCAGGTTGCAGTTTTGTGACAGATTTAGCAGTGTCAGGGAGGCAAGATCTTTGATATTCTTCACGCCAGCATCAGTTAATCCTCCTCCGCATATTTCAAGGGATTGGAGATTCTTAAAGTCTGTTTGGTATGAAAACACATAGGAGTAAGACAATATAGTGTGACAAGATCATTTGCATCAACAAGTCAAATATATAAAAATATGAGGTTTACATGTAGAATTAAATTTCACCTGTATTTGATCATCCCTTACATTTTTGGATAGTATATAATAAATGAAATTAGAACACTTAAAATCTAAGCTGAAGTTATGAACCCTTGGTAGGCACTGATATGTATATGAGTCATACCATTGGGGTTTTGGGGTTTGTCTTCATTCGCATTGGATTATATTAGAGACCTTGAATTTGAGTTCATTTTCTCAGGGTTTTCTAATCACACTTAAATAAACATAAAAAAATTCATCACCAAATAAGTTAAGCAAATTATAAACCAGAAGCACTCCCGTGCTCCCAGAGGATTTAGAACCAACATTTGGAAATGCCCAAGGTAAAATATTTGAAATTGTCGGAGAGAACAAAAAAGCAATACAAGCTCGTAAAAGAAGCAAAGGATGGTGAACTAGGATACACAAGCCCTAAATATTGGAAACTACCTTTGATCAGTGGATTCATATACAGAATCCTGCTAAATTAGTAGATTTGATCAGGCAGAAACAGATTCATCCATTTTGCCAAGCTTTTGAAAGAGAATTTTATTTTGTGAGCATGGAGATTTGAACCTAGAACCTAAATTTCACCCGTAAGAAAACCGGAACCTTTTTAGTTTACATTTTCATCTTATAAGAATTTTGAGTTAATCGTCATATTTACCAATGCTAACAGACTAAGGCACTCTTGAAACAGTCTAAACTAATTAATATCTTCCTCTCATTAAAGCACTGGTGGTTTGGAATCATGTCATTGAAGTAGTTCTAAAATTAGCATACAAAATACACAAAGACGGGTTCACAAAGCAATTACTAGGATTAAAATCTTTCACAGTGCAAAACATAAAAGAAACTAAAAATCTCATGCAGAGACAATCCTACAAAAAGTCCAGAGAAAAAGGAAAGCACATATTTCTCACACAAGAACAGTATAAGGCAGCTTAGGTATCTAAGCATGAAATGCGCGCATGCGCGCAAACACACGTCAGAACTCTAGAACTTTCAACATACATTGCAAACATTTTGTTCCAGAGTCAGAAATGCGAGCACCAAAAAGATCCAGATGAGTCAAGCCAGTAAGACCTGCCAGGCAAAAACAGCAAAATTCATTTACTTTGATATATCTGTAAGAGCATATTACAATGCAATATGCTATTTAGGTGAAGCCATAATAACTCACAAAGTGGAAATAGACTAACTATTATTCTCTTTAAAATTAGCGAAGTTGTTTTTATGAGTTGCACTTCGTCAATTTTATATAGTGCAGTACACAGTATACCCCGCAGTTATATATCGTGGTTATACACTATAGAAGCACACAGAAAAATAAATTAAGGATGGGGGAAAAACAAAGAAAGAATAGTGTTAGAAGTTGGTCAACTTTACACTGAAAAATAGCTGTTTTGCCAGTTCAAAAAAAATCTCTTTTATTTTTTTACAGATACGGACCTTTTAATTTAAAAAGTGACATGGCCCTGCTTAACTGCTACAAATAAACCACAAGGCCATCAGAGTAGACCAATAAAACCAAGCACATGGCCACCTGAATATTGCATACTTCATGGCCCAAAAAGTCAAAGACACTAACGATCAGGGGCTTAACCTGTCTAGAAGAATCCATGAGTATCCCACATGCAAATATAATAATTTTAATGACACGAGTCATGGAAGCATATTCTACAAAATACAAAATACAAACTACAAATTTCAAAAACCCATGGGTCCACCCATATTTGGATTTTTTTTTTTTTTAAACAGTCCCAATCCCAGATAAGGGAAAAAAAACTCATTTAGCACTTCCGCAGCCAGCTTAAATATTCACTTAATTTTCTAAAATCTGCATTGATATGAACATAGTAACATACACCTTGCCAAAAACATAACTACATATGTTTCAGTTAACAGAACTTAATGCACTAGATTCCCAGAATGAATCCACAATGTAGTTAGTTATTGAAATACTGTACTTAGAGAAACAGTACACCTGAAAACTCAAGAAAAATGCTTACTTGTAAGAGCTGCAAGTCCAGCATCAGTAATTTGGCGAGCATCCAAATTAAGTGATTTAAGAGATGTCAATCCGGATAACTTTTTCAAACTATTGTCATTTACTAAGGTAAATGAAAGATTCAAATTCTCCAGATTAGTTAAACCTGGATGAAAGATAAGAATATAAATTAAAGCAAGCAGCTAACAATTACGTATAATACTTGGCAACTACCATAATATAATAATTATTGTCAACTAAAAATATTAACATACTCAAAAAATAAATCTCAAATTCATTAGAATATCAACTCATTGCATTCAAGCAATACAAAATTCACAACCATAAACAGCAAGATATTTCATCTTTCTTAAACGGGTAAATTATATATTACCAATTACCCCCTGTAGTTAACCCCTCCATGACTTTTCGAAAGTGTGACTAAACCACCCTGAGATTTGGAACAAATTGAAATTGTGAGGGTTCTAACCAGCTTAATAGATTTCGCACACGTGAGAGGCACGTGTTAAATTTCTGAGTGTCAAAATAGTTGGGAAATCTTTCCCCCCTCCTAAAGCAGTTTGAAGAAAATGCTCATAATGGAGCACTCAATCTCCATATTTCAAGCATTAGCCAGTTCAACTGTGTCCAGACCTAGCACATAGTCTCTGGCCTCTTCCAACATCCTCTTGCCACAAGCCAAGCTGTAAAGAAGCTTTGCTTTTATTTGCTTAGGGTGTCACATGCAGTTTATCTATGTGATTGCCTTAATGAACCTGATGCTTTTTATGTGAAATACTATTATAAGAAGCTATGCAAATTTCAACAACCCGTGTAGTGATTTAGGATTTTAATATGGTTGAAAAATGGGTTATGCCAAATCATTATATGATTCCACCTTTGATGAAGGTGCACGCAGAAATCAGGTCATTGAGAGGAGGAAGAAAGACTCCTGCCTGGGTGGAGCAATTCGGGATTGAGTTAGATTTGTTTGTGTGGAACATTGATTCATATGTACTCAATTTGAGGGTGGATTGGGGATGCATGGGTAGTTTTTGATGCGGAGCCTGAGCAAGATCTGATGAGTTAGAAACTTGGAATATGATGATTGATGGTGAATACGTAGTATCACAAGTGCCTTTCACATGTGCAAAATCTGTTGAGTTGTACAGAAACCTAATGATTTCAATTTAGTCTAAAGTTCAAGAGGTTTAGTTGATGCCAGGGAAGTAAATTGAAAAAGAGGTTTAACCACAGGAAAGTAACCTATAATTTACCCTTCTTAAAATGAAAAGTTACAGTTAGCAGCTGGAAGGAAAAGAAAAACAGGGTGCATCTCCTTCTAGTGACAATTTTGAATAAAAGAGTACAAATGAGATTAACAAAGTAAGTTCTTCAACCCGTAACATAAAAAGCTTTTGAGTTTCACCAAGAAAAGATGAGAATTCTAAATTACCAAGGGTAAGACAACTGCTATCAGTCATTTGAGTAACACAAATTGATTACATTTCTTCTCTTTTTTTTATTTGTCATCAAAATAGAAATCCATGTTACAACAACAAAATATTTAGGTAATAACAAAAATAACCACAACAGTTTCAACTTATTATTTTGATTTCATTTATCCCTTGTCAAAAGAAATCAACAACACATGCAAATTGTACTTTCCATATATACTAATGCTATGCATTTTCAGAAAACATGATTTTAAGCGAAGGAATTGAACAATTACGTTAGGACACACCAAAAGTAAATCCCTTTCTTTCAAACAGTCAACATGCATATCATATTTATAGAATGATATCATCAAACAGATGAGAGAAGAGATATGAAAACAGGAATGAAATAAAAAAATATAAATGGTTAAAAGAACTGCATATTTTTATTGTTGAAATATATGTACTTTGATAGTTCATGGGAACCTTATGTAATGAAACAGTTATAAGGAACTCAATTCATAGATGGAATCAATGGATACATAGCTTGAACTGAAGATGCAGCATATTCACAAGCTAGTAAATAAGTTTGAAACCAGTCATATGATGGAAAAGCAAGATTGAAGTAGGGTAGAATCCTAACCTGAGAGATGACGAAGCCCATTACTTGCTACTTCAGTATCTGACAATTCCAAAGTCTTCAAGCGTGTAAGGCCTGAATAGATAAATCACAATATAAAGCCATACTCAAATTTCATAGAAAATTGGTATTTCATATCCTTATGAATTGAAATTACATGGATATATCCATTAACTAAGGTCTTATGTTCAAATCCAGATGCATTGAGAATCATGTTAGATTGCTAGAAGGACCAATAGTTAAAAAACCATGGAGCAACATACTACATAACACAATTTAAACCTAAAGATAATTCATAATGTGCAACATCAAAAGTCTTTTTCACAAAACCTGAATCATGCGTCAACCATAATAGATTTCTAACATAAGAGATGGAAAATTGATGACCGCAGATCAGAAATTACCAAGATAGTAGGCCGAGTTCAAATTAATTCCAAGTATAGAATGAACCTCCTATTGAGTTGACCAATGCATGCATAATAAAGATAAAGACCTGGAATGTTATATAACCGATTTTTCTTTCACAGTTGTCCTAGGATTCCCAGTTCTCTCTAAACATCAGAAAACAAATGGAGGTTTACATATCTTAGAAGAACTATCAACAATATGCCCTTTGTTCCCCTTCTGTGTCCTGTGAGGCAATTGTCTTCCAGGTTTTCATTACGGTGTGTAAAATTCCATTAAGTGTGAATATTCTGCAATTTAACTCAGAATAAAACCACAGCTACCCCAGTGACTTGTCTTTTTCTTTTCTTTTTCTTTTTTTTAACAAAATGAAAGTTGTTAGAAATGAGGAAAAACTGGACTGTCATCAACAAGTTCTCCTGTATATTTCCATCACAAATCAATCATGACTAGGCCCCCCCGGGTTTGGATGAAAAATTTGAAATTCGTTCAAAATGACAAAATTTAAATTATTGAGAATTTCAAGTGCATCAATTTATACTCCAATTGTTTGAATGAGTATATTTAAGTTAGGAAAGAGTATTATAGTAGTTACAAAGATGATAGCAATAACTTGGCATTATGTCTACTTACGTTATTTATCAAAAAAAAAACTTGGCATTATGTCTAGTAATTCATGATGGTGGCAGCAGCGGGTGGCAATAGCAGCAGTTGGTAGCAGTCATGGCTGTGGCTGTGGCTGTGGCTGTGGCATTTGCACTTGTGGTGGTGCTAGCAACAGCAACAAATGGTGGTGGTAGTGATGGTGGCAACAACGTTGGTGATCACAATGTGAAGAATAATGGTTGGGAATGGTGATGTTGGTAAAATTTGTACAATGACACCCTTCACAATGGAATTTGAATTTGGGATTTGAATGCTTAAACTCCAAATTCAAAACTTAATTTTTTAAACAGCTCTCTTGTTAATCCAAACAAGGATATCAATATTAAGATAGAGGAGAAACCATTATGGGATCGTATAAAGATGGAAGAAAAAAAAGACCATCTGTGTGACACATTCATAAGCTCCTTATGATAAGTTGACAATCAACCCAAAATTGAGGCTGATCCTCATTAAGCATGTGATCAGATAGGCCAAATGCATTTAACCACACAATTCATGAATGCTATTTCTCACTATCCTAATTTTTCCAGAAGATAATATGAAACAAAAGAGAGAAGATATTAAATCGCACACCATCTCACATAACAATCATAACTGTCATATAAAATGAATTAGTGAAACATATTAATAAACCTGTCAGATTAGCAAGCCCTTCATCACCTATCCCACAGGAATCCAAGTTCAAACTTTCCAAATTCGTTAAACCTGCAAAGAAGCAATAACACACAAAAAGAACTAGTTAAAAGCCACTCCCTAAAAATCCAGGAAGAAATATCAAAGACAGCATAAAAATAGACCAGTCAGACAATAAAATTTATAGGGAAGAAATATCTAAAATGACAAAACTGAACACTTGCAAATTAGAAAAATTAAGTGACAGTTATCTCATCATATGTGGTGTTTGACCAACAAAGCAGCTATTATTTTTTTATCCAAGCTTCGAAAAATTCATTTCAAAACTGCCTTTATCATTTGGACGTCCCATTGTAAAAGAAAATTAAACTACTAAAATTTACAAAGGAAAAAACAGAAAATCCAACACAACGCAGGCTAGTTCATTACTCCAAAAAGGTTTTAAATATTTCTTTTTCAAACAACCATCACCAATAGATCAAGAGTTCTTCATCCACAATATTTCATTATAAATGAAAATGTAGTGTTCTAGGTGCTATTAGACAAGGTTGCAAAGAGCTCCCATGTCCTTTCATTACTGAGTGAGGAAAAGAATGAAAAGGTCAAAACAAAGTAACAAGTTAACACAAAAACTTGCTCAGACTGAGCTCACCTGCTCTTTGGATATCTTACATTGGAAAATAGAAAGGAAAAGGTCAAACATTTTGAAAGGAAAAAAAAAAGGAGTGGGTGGAGAGAAACAGACAGAACCTTTAAGATGCACCAAACAGGCATCAGTAATATTGTTGAATCCCAAGCTCAATACCTTCAAGTTTTTATTCCCTGTAGCAATGCAGTAGACTCAAGATTAACAGCCATGCAACAGTTATAAAGATAAGAATAAGAATTTTCTTATTATGATGCATTACTTCATCCACAAGGCCATATCCAATATGGCATCAATAACCTAAGGTCACTCACCAGAAAATTTCTCCCATCCATCATCATTTAGATCACATCTGTTAAGGTTTAAGACGGCCAGGGCAACCAGAGCTGCACCACAAAAAAAAAAAAAACAAAACAAAATTAATAATAATAATTAATACACACGTTCAAAGAACTCAAAAACTATGGCCTGTTAAAAAAAGAAAAGTGATTTCCCAACATATCATATAATTTGTGGACATGGACCTAAGTGTCATGAATTGTGCAGAATATAGAAGCTATTAGAAATCTAGGGTTATGGACATGGCTGTATATTTGATATACATATCATGTACATACAGATATACACATACATATATAGATGCATGAATTCATGTATACAAGCATAGATGCATACATATGTATACCTGTTTGCATGAGAAGTTCTATGAATAGTAAAGCAATTATAAAAATAACAACTTTGTATAGTTTTGTTGACAACTATGCATAAACACACCTATAGTGCTACACATTTCTTATGTGAAAGAGGTTGAATCTCATATAAGTCTCCAAGATAGAGTCATTCTGACAGACAATTACAAATAGGAGTGTCTTACATATCATAAATATTACCCACAAGCATGGATAACATTTTTCATCATTTATTGTCTAAAAATATTATAGACATTGTTAAAGACGAGAATATAATAATATAGAGAAGCAAAAGCAAGAAAGAGAGAAGAAACACAAGGGATTACATGGTTCGGACAACAGCCTACATCCTCACAATAAAGCTCTAGCGGTTACATCTTTACTGTATACTCAAGTCTACTATTAGAGTGAATCCTAACAGGGTATATATATAAACTAGAAGCTAGGGTTAGCTCAATATGGGCTTACAACATAACAGGGCCTCTTGGGCCATTGCATCAACATAAACCCAATACTTTAGCAGACATAATTTTGGTACTAGTAGCTGCAAATATTTGCAATTTTGCATTAATAACCCATGCAACAAGTTTTTGAAAGGCAGTCTCTGACAGCCACTAAAATGACAGGCACACATGCTATATTTGCTGCTTCAATGAGAAAATATCCTAAAGCTTGGAGTTTCAGGAATTTCATTTCTCTGCATGATTTTGATACAGATTCTGATTAATATCAATCTCCAGATATACAATAAATAACACGAACTGAGTTCCACAAAACATCATATTACTTTCCAAGTAATAGCCGGAGGTTTTTTCATGATAATAATAATAATAACGAATGCTATTGTAAGGATCATTAGCAAGCACAAGACCAAAGAGAAAACAAACCTGAAATAGATTCCAAACATGCATTAGTAATATTGCATCCCTCCAAGTTCAACATTGTAAGGTTATGCAAACCTGCCATACACAAATGAAGATTCAGCAACTGCTGCATCAAGTGTCTGAAAGAGAACTAAACAAGACAGAAATAATCCAACAAATAGATGCCATAAACAAAACTTCTAATCCACTAAAATGATAAAAACAAAACAAACAAAAAACTGTCACACATTCCAGAATGAAGGGGCCTAAAAGAGTATTTTAATTACTTGTGACCAAGATATGCAAGACCAATTCAGCTCAAAACTAAGCAGTAAAGTATTCTAATAGATTACTTAAGATATAGTTGCAAAGAAATTAGATGTCATAAATGGAAAGAACCATAGATGAAGAGCATAGGAATAAAAAGTATTCTAAAGTACAATGGAAGTACGTAAAACCCCTCATAGATATGACATTATCCAGATAGTCCCACTTTTAAGACAAGAAAAGAAGATTAGTTTATTCTTCAGAATTAAAATATTGCTGTTTGGGTTTTCCTCATAAGTTTGAGGAGTTATTAGTAGATTAATATCTTACGCTTAATGTTGTCTTAGTGTGCAGGTTGAATAACTCGTGCTCCTTTTGGTGTATTCTGGAAAGCTAGGAATTATAACATCTTCCAAGCCAATGAACTCTCTTCCTTGGCTTTGAAAATATCTTGAAATCCTTTGTTGCTGGGTTGTCTATGTCATGGTGATATTAAAATATCCAATTGCATTTGTTAAGCTAGTTGTCAGTAGTGTTTTCCATTTGCTGGTTTTCATACTCTCTCATTGCATGCTTCCCTTATCTCTAAGGTTTACCCATTCTCTCTTTAGTATAATATTAATTATTAAGGGAAAATTAAATAAAACAGGAGAAGCGGTTATTGAAGGTTGTACTAAAATATTACAGGTTCTTTAGAGTTGGTTTTCCTCTCACACGCACACACACACACACAAACACTGCAGTAGCTCCAGTGTAGATAGGATCCCCTTTTCTCATACAAGTTCATACGATAACTGATAAAGAAAATATTATATGGGAGGGGACAATGCAGTAATTGTATTTTTTTTAAAACAAAGTACAAAAACAACAAACTGGAAAGTACCTTTTAAATAAGAAACTCCAACGTCAGTAATATTACTGCTGAAAGCCTGTAACTCCTTAAGGCTAGTGATCCCTGACACATGAGGAGAACAAGAGTCTAGATAAGTTGACTCAAACCCAACTATTTTGTAAAGAAGTGAATATTTTGATTGCTTAGCTCTAGCATGTCCTGTTAAGTTGATGCATTCTAATTACGTGAAAACTAAAGTTAAGGAATCAGTGATACTCCAGTGAAATAATTCATGCACCAAGCATGTGTGCACTCAAGAGAAAATACATGGTTGACACTCCTCACATCAACAGGAGGGAGGGAAAATATAACAACAATATAATCCAAACATATCATAATGAAACCAAAAGCCCTCATAACACGGAAAGTACTGAAATATGAATGTGGACCAGTCAACAATGAATCTACGATACAATTAAATCAATTTAGATCAGATCTTTGAAGTAACGGACCCTATGGATTAGTTAATAAGGATAAGTAAAAATTATCTCAAACAGAAATTAAGAATCAAAGATTAGCACTCCATTAAGAAAAAGTTGGAAATTCAATTTACCTTTTTTTTTCTTCAATTATTGTCTACAAAAGTTTGAATCAACAAAAGACAACCACTTTTCTCAAAATCTCCTTGGACATATAATTTTAGCACTATAAACATCAAATAAATTCATGTTTTGGGCATCCAATAAACACACATTGGAAATTTGGTGGAGAACTACTGTGTTTCTGTCATTTTAAAGTAGTGGTATAATTGTAAATAAAAAACACAGTAATTTGTGGCTGCAATTACCAGATATAGCCTTCAGGTCCAAATCTGTAACGTATTTACAACATCTAATATTCAGAGACTTAAGCTTCAATAAACCTGCAAGAGAAGATTTAAAATAAAAAATAAAAAAGTAAAACACAAAATAACCATATATATATATGGGGTTGGCTAAGGATCTTCAACAAATTATTTAGGGTCAACCACATGTATTCCTTTCCTCCATTCTATTCTATCTGAAGTTATCATCTCTATTAGGTGAAATATTAGTCTAAAATTGCAAAATCCACAAGTTCACATAGCAGCCCCATGTGTGAGAAATCATGTTTATATAGCTTTCTGCCACTTAGTGCTAAAATTGAGTCTTATCACACTGCAAGATAGATGCAGCATAACTGAATCAGCTTTCCCACCCCCCAATCTCTCTTCCCTATCCAACATATATAAAATTCATAAAAAGGGCTCCTAAAAGAAATACAATGTAAAGGTATCTAATCATACAGGTACTTACATGTAAACCTACTAAAAGTGGAGGACTTAAGCAACAGAAGGACATGACAACAGTATTGAGATGTAAATCAGTTTAAACCCTTGTATATAATAAAATTCTTGTTCCTATCCCCTTTTTTGTGGGCACGTAAAATTTTTGTTTCTATTGTTGATAATAAGATAGCCATCAAAAAAAGAATAATTTCATTCAGCATGGACAAGGAGGGAGAGAGAGAGAGAAGAAGAAGAAGAAAAAAAGATGGTGTCTACTTATGAGAACAAGACGAGAAGTTTATTTTCATCAAGCAGGTAAAAAATACCTTTGAGATGAAAAAATCCACCATGAATCCCTGAACACCTTTCCAAGTCCAACTTTTCCAAGTTAATTAAGTTGGAGAAGGCCCGCATTCCCTCAGCAGTAATTGCGTCACACTTTTTAAAACTCAATGATGTCAAGTTTGAAAGACCTACAGAACAAGGTTACAATGATTATCCTCGTTAACCAACAAAGAACCCAATCTTTAGAAATGTTAGAACTGGTCCAAAAGATCATTCAAGTGATGATAGTTGAAACTGAAGTGACAAGTGACAAAGACAAGGCTGTGTGATTCTGGTTTTTATTTTATTTTATTTTTTAATAAGTAAAGAAAATTTTATGCAAAGTCATAAAATGGAGACAACTAAGCATACAGCAAGTGACCAAAACAATCAAATACACAAATTACAAGCATCCATCAAATCATAAAAAGAAAAAATAGAATGACTTCCTATGATAGACATCCAATCCAATCGTGTTTTAAAGAATAAAAGTTTTAAGTCAGCTATTGTCCTTTTAGAATTTTCAAAACACTTGCTGTTTCTCTCCCGCCAAATGCACCACATCAACAATGGGGGACAGCCATCCAAATAACACCATTTCGAGGGTGACCAAAACATAACATGTATTGAATTGTAAGTCAGTGCCTCAAAGACATTAAAACTTCTTAAAATAGAACCAACTGAAGCCAGCTTTCATCAGCTACTTGAATGCTACCAACAGCACAATTTACTATTAGCAAAATATATTGTCATGGAGATAGCCACTTATACACCAATAGGGCAAGTATCAATTGCAGTTCATAATTGTATTTTTCCATTGGCAGGACAGTAACATGTCAATAACCGAAATAGATAAGAGTTTTTCTTTGATTACATAAAACTCATATTACTGAGAAGATACAAACTTATTTACAGTTGTCAGAAAGTGATTTCTCAAATTACATTTCTCAAAATATTTGAGTACAGTAACATGGCAATAACCGAAACAGAGTAATCAGTTCTCAAGGTGAAAAAAAATAAGAGGTAAATTTCTTGAATTTTACTTTATACTCATTTTCTAATCCAGAAATTAAACCATCAATTCTGAATCTTAAAAGGCTGGGCCCACCAAAAAATTTAAAAAAAAAAAATCTTAGTTGGTGGGATATTTCTAATGGTTTGTTCTACGTTTGGGTGCACTAGGTACTATTTTGAACATAAAAGAACCATTTTCTCCAGGTAAAAAACTGCACATTAAGTATAAAACTGATTTTGCTTTTGATCAAGTAATGTTAAAAACACGAAACCACGTCAGAGGGTACCATATCCATAAGGCACATCAACCTCTGCAATAAACAGCATCTAAATAGTTGCACAAAAGAAACAGAGAAGATTACCACTAATGTGCTTAAGCCCATGTTCTGATAATTGGTCAGTGTAATTAAAAGCAAAGGTTTGTAGGTTTGGGCAATCTTTCAGGAGAGCCAATCCAGAATCCGTCACATCAGAACTAGAAATATCAACAGAAAGTAAGGATGACCCTTGTGAAGAGATGAAATCCATCCAACTATCCTTCACTCCAGGATATTCACCCAAGAAAACATCCTGCCAATACAAGATAATGATCTAATAAACAACAAGCTGTACAAGTGAAAAAACCTAAATAAATTAGCTCCATTTATACTTTAAGTTTGCTTAGCCACTAAAAAAATTATATTATAATTAATTTAAGCCATCAATTTGGGCATTACCTGGAGAGCACAATCTCGAAAAGCTTTGAGAGAAACATCAGTAAGACAATGGGAACGTATCAATTCGTTGAAGATCTGCTGACTTATATCCCTTGGAAGAATTGAAAATGAACTATATTTGTCAATGTCCTGTTTAAATTAGCATAAAACGATCAGGTAACAGTGATCCATGCACACAAACTCACACACTCAATGTCACATGCCAAACAAAGCAAGTATATGTACCTCACGTATTTTGTATATGCATAAGTCCATGAGGGAAGGGCATTTGCCCCGTCCTGGCTGACAATCTACAATGGGCCGAGAAAATGAATTTCCCAGCCATTTTGAGCTGGCAATTTTACAAAATCGTTCAGAGACCCCTCTACACCCACCATCTTCAATGACCAGTTGCTCTCTCTTCCTTGAACAAATTCCCCCCATCATATGATGATCTAGCAACAAACCAATCTCACATAATGCCCCAAAACATGATGGTATGCCTCATTTCAGAACAAAATTTTATGGGCATGAACTCCACTTCAAACTGTAAGGGGGAAATTTTCATGATAAGCTATATAGAACATGTTGTAAACCCAGCATGAATGCCTAAGTAAAACGCAAAATTTTACCACATTGTTGCTCATGCTTTGAAAGATTAAAATGGAATTGAGAGCATGTAATGCTAGCAAATATTTATCCATGCACATCATCTCTAAAAAATGGCAAAACCTTTAAAACCACTTGCAATTCGTTTGCCATGGCAATCTTCTTCAAGAATCAAAATATTTACTAGCCACTTCTTTTAAATAGCAGAATTTCAAAACAACCAAATAAATTGATCACCAAAATTTTTAATTAAATTTTCAATTGGATTATAGTTCAAATAAAATTAAAGTTTTTTGGTCAACCATTTTTCTTTTTTTCTTTTTTTTTTTTATTATCTTTTACTCAATTTTTTTCTTACATAATTTTTCTTACCTTTTTATATTATTGATAACTCATATTAATAACTCAATCTAAATAAGTACATTTATTTCAAGTTTCAAACTGATATTTGGGGATCAATTAAAATAAATAAAAAACAACAAACAATTATATGGGTCATAATCACAAATGAAAACAAATCAAACCATGGCATAACTGTTACAAAAGCAGAAACAATAATTATCAGAGGACTTTATCTCATAAAGAATAAAAATTATCACTTTGTCAGTGTACTTAGGCATAAACACAAATAAATTAAACCCAGTTAATTTTTTGTAAAGGGAAAAAAAAAAAAAGTAGAATATACAAAAGGCTTAGAAAAAAGTATACTACAGCCTTTAAGACAAACAAAAAAAAAGACCCATCACAGACATAGCACATATTCTAAGCTTTTTCATAGAATCTCTGTCTAGTAACAATCAAAAACACAGTTTTGGAATATTAAACTTTCTGATCACTCTGTTTCTCACTTTTGCAATAGTCACTCACTATATATATATATACACAACAATTTTAGTACACGTTTTCTTTGTGTTTTGACAATCTTTTACAAAAATAAAGGACCCCATTAAGTCGACGAGCAAAATCTTCCTTCTTTTTTTGGTTTTTCTTCGACAGTTTTCTCGGGAACCAAACAGAGAGTGAAGAATCACGTGTGAGTGTGAGTCTACGAAAATGATCAGTCATGATGAGTGAAAAAAAAAAAAATCAAATTCTACACGCAGACCGAAAAAGAATGAAAAGATTTACCTTAACTCAGAGCTGAGTTCTTGGCCAATCAAGTCGGTGATGAGAGAGAGAGAGACCGAGAGTGAGAAAATGCAGGGGAGTTAGGCAAAGAAGAAGAAGAAGAGAGAGAGGAGCCGAGTCGGTACCGCCTGATCTTTGCCACGTGGCAATTTGGCGCGGTTAGGCATGACTCTTTATTTTGATGAGATAAGACAGAGCGGGCTGAAGGGACTAAAAATGTGGGCCCCATCTTAGGTACTCTTCTCAGTCTCTGCTTTGAAAATTTAAAAATAGTATTTAATCCTATTTAGTAATCCTTGACAGTAGACACTTTCATTTATAGCACACTGTTTTGTTTTTCTCTTTTTTCTTTTCTTTTTTTTTTTGGATAAGTTTAACACTGTTTGGATAGGATGAAAGAAGAAAATACAAGTGGACTGCACCTACAAGTGAGAGAAATGATACATTGCATCGAATGTATAGTATACTTCATCGGAAAGAAAGACATTTTGGATATATATTGATATTGTTTTCCATAATGTCCGTCTAGCATCTGGTACATGTTTTATTTGGGATTTTGGTTGGGGTAAAATACAGTTAATAACATTGAAGTTGGGCTAATGTCAACCAATTTCAATATTCTTCAAAAATGACAAACTTTGGTTCCTAAATCAAACTTGGACCCTAAATCATTACTTTTTTTTCTTATCTCTCTTATGGTGATCATGGACCAAGTTAGTTTTGAAAATTTTTGGACTTAGGTAACATTAATTCAAACTTTAGAAATGTTAATTGTATTTTACCCTTTTAATTTTTAACCTTGTTTGGTTAATGCTTGAGACAAAGACTCAAAACTCAACATAAAAAATAAAACGTAAAACATAAAAATTGGGTATGTTTGATACATTGTAACGATGATTACAATGTAATAAGAATAAGTATTACAATAAGCTGGAATTGAATAATAATTCCTATTCAACCATTTGGTGGTAACACATGAATAAGATGGTGGAATAATATCATATTTAGTCAAATTTCCCAAAACACCCTTTTGAATTAATTTTCAATTTGTTATGACATCAAAGTAGATATAAACAATTAGACAAACTGGAGTTTCACAATTCATAAATATCAAACTTAATAAATAAATAAAAAGAACCTGGCTTTAATCTCATGCTCACACCAGAGAATGAAAGCAATGCTGGAATAATTGAGTATTTTATCCTTTTTTATATATTAGTTTAAAATGATAATTAATAGAAAAAAAAAATTAAAACTATCGATATAGAATTAAGTGTCTCTCTTGACAGCCAAAAAATAAAGTTGGGTCTCTTTCTTGTGGTAATGGAAAGAGGAACAGAAAAATTAAGCCAAGAAATCTCATCAATAAGTGTCCATTTGGATAGTTTATTTTTTGCCAGCATATTTTTACTATTATTTATGAACCCCACTACACTTTTTAGTAATATTTATGGGTTCTATTGTACTATTTCAGTTAATTTTTACCTTTATCTACAGTACTTTTAGTAAAAAAAATTTAATTCAGTAAATTAACTGGATCCCAAACCAACCCTAAAAACAAAGCCAAGAAAGACTGTCTAGTGCTTAGTAAATGGTTACAAAAAAATATTCTTATTTGCATTGGAGAGAGGGAGTACTTGGTAGGGGAGAGTAGGAGCCTTTTTAGATTTTAAATTTGCATAAGTTAAGGAATAGTAATTACACTCCTTTTATAAGTAATAATTATTCTTTATTTGAAAGAATATTCATTCCTAACTAAATAAAAAACACAATTAAACAATTGAATAATTATTCTTAGGGAATAACTAATCCATTATGGGGTCTATTACAGTACGTTTGAAATTTGAAACACATTAGTCTTAGTAAGAGCATTAGCATTGAGAAATGCTAATGCCAAATGTAAGGTGTATTTGGCATTTCAAGTCTCAAAATGTATTGCATCAGGGAATGTGGTGTATTTGATGGTCTAGGTTTTTTTTTTTGGGTGATCGGTGATCGGTTTGGTGTTTGGTGATCGGCGTTGGGCATGTGGTGATAGTGTTTTCTGTAAAATTTGTGGTTGTTGAACAGAAAGAATGAGAAAGAAAGAATAAATAATGGTGATTGGAGGTATATTATTTTATAGTGTAGATATATTATTTTAATGAGTAGAATAGGAAAATAACAGTTTAGAATGCTGGAAGTATTATAAAATAGTGTGGTATAATGATAAAGTGACTTTTTAGAATGGTAAAATAGAGTAGAATTAAAATTGTGGAATGCTAATGCTCTAAGACAGTAAATGTTCATCCAATGCATGCTTCACTTTGGGATTTAGAATGTTTTCATATTATTACATTCAATATGACATTTACTTATAATAATAATAATTAATATAAAAATAAATAAATAAATAAAAGAGAAACGCATTCAATGTATATGAGAAAAGCTAAAAAGCAAGAAAAGAAAGTTGTATAATTTAAAAATATAGAGACGTGCATGTTTCAACTTTCAACTGAGCAAAAGTAAGCACAAAGAAGAAAAAAGGAACTCAGAGTCTCAGACGTGCACGTCGGGCTCGGAAATTGAACATTTTATTTACAATACACAGCAAAATGTGCAAAATTAGTTCAGAAACTAGTTAAGTAGAAAGATTAAGAAACCATAACTTACAAGAAATGATAATGTACGTAACTTCATAAATGGTAATTTTTTTTTTGTGGCAAAAATGCAAATTACATCCTCTAATTTTGATCAAAATTCATTTCAATATTTTAACTTTACTTTTGTTCAATTGAGTCCAAATCTAAATTTTAAATTTATTTAATTAAGGCCCCTCCGTCAACTTCCGTTAATTTTTATTTTTTAAATATGAAAAATATTTTTCAATAATTAAAAATTTAGACTCTTACCCTTAACATTTAACTAATTTGATGGAAAAATTTTAATTAAAAAAACTTGAAACTTAAAAGACTTATTTTTTGAATGAAAATAAAATTAGAAAACTAAAATGAATTTTGATCAAAACATAGATGTTGCGTATTTGCCTTAAAATTTAATAGCAGTGGTAGTGTGAGTAGAGTGATACTTGCAAGGAACAAGTTATGCGTATTTGCCTTAAAATTTAATAGCAGTGGTAGTGTCAAGTGTAAGTAGAGTGACACTTGCAAGGAACAAGTTATGACCATAGACTTGTAGCTCACAGGACTCTACAGGAAATTAGGAAGTCCTTTTCAAACTATGGGCTAGGCCACTGGGCCCACTGCCAAAAATGAAAGAAATAATTTATAGGCAATAAGATAAAGCCACCCATGTGGCTTTAGATGGGTGGCTTTATCTTATTGCCTCTATAAAGAATCATCATGCAAGTTAAGAATTAAGAGCGGCCCTCAGATACACATATCTTGTGAGTTGTGAGAGATATAATTTTGTTTTGTAAGTGGAATTTCTTTACCAATGGTGTAGTGCATGCCATCGTTGTCATGTTGAAATCATAAGCATTATTTGTTGAAATTGATAAAGCGTTTAAAGCACCAAGTAGGTTATAATTTATTGAAGACATAAAAGACAATCACAAAAGAGTATAACTTCACAACTCCATAAAGTAGGTATTATAAAATTCTCTATTTTTACGCCGAATGCTTGAAATTTTGTCCATTCGTCCTCTCAATTTGTGATTTTAAAATCAATACCATGAAAACTGACTGTGGATTTAATCCACAAAACGATTGTCTATAAAAAGTACAAGATTTTTTTTTTATTTTTTATTTAAGCAATAGAAGTTTTCTTGAATAGAAAAGTACGATGTGTTTACAATAATAAACCCAATGCACTTAAGATGAGTACAAACACATCAAATAGAATAGCTAACAAAGGATAAGAAATCAGACATGGTAAGACTGCGTAAAACCCCATAATGCCTGTGCAGGTCCCTCAATGCCTTTAGAAAGTACAAAAATTGCATTCCTGCCAAACAAGAAACCATAAGACAAACCCCGGTACCATGTTTCATATATTTGAAGAAAAATTCTCCAATCAATTCCTCCATGCAAAGAGCAAAGAGGCAACTATATTAAGCATCACCCATTGTACCCCAACCATCAGAAAAACTTCACTCCATAGTGCATGAGCAAACTTACAATGAAGCAGAAGATGATCCACAGTTTCCTCATCATAATGACAAACAATACCAATTCACTAGTAAGTTCTTCTTAACAAGGTTATTAATTGTAAGAATCTCACCCCTAGTTGCTTATCCATAAAAAGAAAGACACTCTTTAGATACCTTTACATGCCAAACGCTCTTCCAAGGAAAAGAAACAGAAAGAACATCCAAAAGAGAATTATAAAAAGAGCACACATCAAAAACACCCTTCCGAGTCAATTGCCAATTCAGCATATCATCACCGACCCCCCTGGGCATTTTGGAGTAAATATGCTCAAAAAGTATACTCTCTAATTCTCAGTCATCAGTCATGAAAAGCCCAATGGAATAATACATTCCAACTCCTACCTCCCCCTTCAGGTGCAATGGAAGATATTGACATTCTCCTTAGGCTCACACAGCCAGAGAGTTATCAGAAAAATGAATATGTATTTCATCATCACAAAAATGATATTGTAAGTTGTAACTACAAAAGACAACAACTAGGGAAAGACAGATTTCCATCGTTTAACAGCCAATATTTCTTCAGGCACAAAAAATCATCAAGTATTGGAACCCATCATACCCACATGCCTTCACAACACAAGGCCAGTGAGCTAAATTGACATACAGCTTTTAAAATCTTTTATGGTTAAATCATTAAAACAAACCTACAAGAATTGAGCTTTTTGCAAGGGGAGAAAAGAGCAATATTAATTTTTTTTTTTTTTAAATGAATATGTTGGATCAAAAAACAGGTACATCCTTATAATACAAACACAACTTCAGCTACAACCAGACAACATATTAACATCAGGAGGCTACAACTGAGCGTGCGGTGTTCCTTCCAAGACCAAGACCCAAGCCCAACGGGATGCTTTCAGTCTTAGATTTTCCATGGTTATTATGACTGCAATGGGAAGAATGAACATGCCCGTGATGGGTATTGGTGCTATTAGAATTTACATTGATGACAACATGGCCATTGCCATTAGTTTGATGAGATTGGGCATCCCCATTTTGTAAGTTTGAATTCCTTGTCATACGCACCATTCCAATCTCCTCAGAATGAGCTGATTCTTCAATATACTCCACATCTTCGTTGTAGCCATTAATCAAGAAATCATAACAGTTCTTCTTCATCCCATGATCATAGGGGTTTCTGAACCGACCACCCGGACCCCTTAGGTAGCTGTAGCGCATTGCATTTGCCATTTCATTTGTTGTGATGTTGCGTGATATCTGTGGCAAGATAAGGATTCAATTCTAGTAACAGGATAGAGAAATTGTTGAACATATCATATAGATGGAAGCTAAATATCAGAACTGAAAGATTGCAAAATGGATGAAAGAGAAAAGGGGCATCAAACTCAATACTAAATTTATATCATTACACCATGTTCTACTTCCAAATTTATATCTGTTATCAGACATTAAGATCTCTCTCGTGTGTGTGCGCTTCTTTTTGGTATATCATGACACAAAATATTATCACTGCTTCAACCCACAAAAGAAACCACACAATTAGCAATGACAAAGAGTGCTGCTGAATTTCTCCATCCCTCCCTCTCTCTTCTCTCTCTCTCTTTTTGCTTCATTTAGGAGCTTTTTTAGGCAGAAGATTACAAACAATGACTTATCCACCTGAAAATCCAGAGTGTAAACCCACAACCATTCCCTAGAACCCTTAATCTCCCTTGTGCTTCTGCCCATAGCTTTTTTTTTTATAAGATTCTTTAGGAGCCTTGTTTTTGGGGGATAAGCCTATTAGGAATTTCTTTAAACAAAAATCATAAAAAATTACTTCTCCACCCTGAGAATCCAGCGGGTGAACCCACAAAGCATTCCCAAGAACCCTCAAATCTCCATACAAAACTTGCTAAATTACTGATTCTCCCAAAAGCTTAAGCTATTAGGAGATAGTTTAATCATTTAACCACATAATTCTAACACTCTCCCTCAAGTGTGGGCTCAAATTCTCTTTTAATAGGTGATGCCCAAACATGTGGGATTTTTAATGGGAGGTAGTGTGGAGGAGATAAGGATTGAACTTAGAACCTCCAGCTCTGATATCATGTTAAATTACTGATTCTCTCAAAAACTTAAGCTTAAGCTATTAGGAGATTGTAAATTTAAATATTTAACTACATAATTCTAACAAAACTAAAAAAAACTACATGCCACGTAAAACAAAACCATCAATGACAAATCCTAAATAAAAGAGCTAATCAAAAAATTGGTAATATAGACACTAGTAGGGAAACTAAAAGGGAAAGGTTTTACTGCATACTTGTATTACAAGGGTGTATGTGGTAGCAAAAAGAAAGGGACAAGTGTATAAGGTCCACTTGGTCATGTGCATTGCACATGACCCTTGAACACGTCTCTTTCTTTTTGCTGCCACATACCCCTGTATAGAGGAATTTGCTGCATACAAAACCTTTCCCAAACTAAAAAACCATGAATGACTTGAAAGAAAAATGATTTTTTTTTTTTAATCAAAATACTTCCCACACACCACTTCCAAAATGTTCACTTCATATCTGGAAGGCATTTTGATGTCACCCATCTGATTAAGGGTATGCAATGGCAACTAGGTAATGGGAACCAGATCAGCTTCTGGTGGGACAATTAGTTGTCTGGTGATCCCCTTTTGGGCCAAGGATAAAAGGCCCAATCTCCTTGGAAGAAGAACAAAGAACGGTAGCATTAGTTCAATCTGATACAGACTGGAATTTAGATTTACTTACTCAACAACTTCCTACTCCGATTCAGGAGACTCATAGAAGCACACCCATTACTCAATATCAGATAATGCCAGACCATCTAGCACAGCCTAGTGATACCAGGCAGTGTTCAGTCAAAGAGGCGTCCAGACACTTATACCACTGTGAGGCTATTACCTTTGACAAAGGTCAGTGGGTTGGATCTGGAAAGCCCCGTGTTATAATAAAATCTGCTTCTTTATCAGGAAATGCGCCCATGATCGACTACCTACATGAAAATATCAAGCCCATATACAGAATGGAATTTCCCAAGACTGCCCCCATTGTATTCAACCTGAATCCACCATATATGTTCTTCGAGACTGCCACTGGGCAAGAGAGTTTTGGATAGCATTCCTAGGAAACTTACGATTGGATTTCTTCCAACTTCCTTTGCCATGTTGGTTGCATCAAAATTTAGATAACAAACTCCGGTTCCCGACCATCATATACCTTGGAACATTATGTTTGCATTTGGACTATGGCAGTTATGGTTATCTAGGAATGCTATGATTTTTAGATCCACTAATTGTTTAATTCATCAAATAAAATATAGAAACCTACACCTAGCATTAGAGTACTAGTACCTTGCCCACCCCGTAAAGCAAATCCTTCCCCAGGAAAATACAAATAGTTGCTTGGACACCACGGACTGACACTTTATTACCTTAAATAAAGATGGCAGCACGGTAGGCAATCAAGGTAAGGCAGTGGGAGGGGGTGTCATTAGAGTTAGGTATGGCCATTGTGTTAATGGGTTTTAGTTGCATATTGGCACTACTACAAATAATATTGCTGAATTATGGGCTGTTAGATATGGTTTAAACTCAGCATGGCAACTAGTGTATATGCATCTCATATTAGAAGTAGATTCAAAACTTGTTATTAATTGGCCAACAACCCATGGTGTATTGGCACCGTGAGGCCAACGGATGTGCTGATGGCTTAGCGAAGAGGGGGAAGGAGAGCAAACATGCAGTGTGGAATATAATAGTTGCCCATCCCTCTTTTTTTTTTTTTTGGATAAAAAAGAAAAGTCTGTATTGATAAAGCCACTGTGTGCAATAAAAGCTGCACAGAGGAGACACAAAGTTCAAAGAATAAAAAAGAGGAAACAGAGAAGAAAGTTAAGTTTTCACATTACCAGAAAAGAAGACTAACTGAATAAGATAGATGAATTTCGTCTTCAATTTAAGCTGGTTTTACATTAGCTTGAAAAGAGAGTATTAAGACCTTATAATACCCATATTCTCTTTGTTTGATGAATTATAAATCAAGAAGTTCTGGTACATGGCTCTGAACATGTTTATTTCTCTTATATTTTGGAAATTCGTAGACTTTACCACAAGTTGAAGTGGACTATGTCCCAAAGCCTGCTGAGCTTGATGATGGAATGGATGAAGAATTTAAAAATATTTTTCACAAATTTAGTTTCCATGAAACTGCTGCTACTCAAGATAAAGGAATCCTCCCCACCCCTTCTTTTTATATAATATTGACTTTATGTTATTCTATTTTCTTTAGGAGAAGTATGAGTATGACATGATGCATTAATTATTCTACCCATCTAGGCTAACGATAACAACGATGAGCAATTGAGCTCTTTTTTACAAAACCCTCACTTTTTTTATTTTGTTTTATCTTGTTTTTTTTTTTTTTTTTTTTTTTTTTTAGGGAGGAGAGAGACATAAAAGGTGAGCAAAAATACATATTCACCCCTGTTTTTAACAGAGATGTGTTACGGGAACAAACAGAGCGAACCTCAGGTGGGCAAAGTAACACTTTTCAAACCACAGGTAGGCAATGTAAATTCAGGTCAAACCACAAGTGGGTTTATTGTAATCACCCCTATACATTAATAATAGCCCCTTTTCTATTTAAAAAAAAAATAAGGAACAATGAAAAAGTCAATAATACAAAGGTTAAATGCAGGACAATATCCAGTCAATCGTCCTGCAGCAGCAGGAAGATCCCTGATGACAAGATCAGAAAGTCATCCTAGATAGGCCAGACACTCCAAAAAACTAGAATAATCATAAAATAAAGGCTGAAAGTTGCACAGCTAATGCCAATTGTCTTATTAGACCTAATGAAAATGTGACATAAAAGTGCATCACACCTTGGGCAGAATAGAGATGCAGCTTAGGATTATGAATTCAATTATTATAAAAGCCAATAGTTTCTTTGGTTGGCAATGAGCTAAAATCAATAGTAAAACAGCACCAAAGTCCCAGCATTGCAAATGTATTGAATGTAAAGCAGATCCCATAGACGTACCTGAGAAGCTTGTACTAGTGTTAAAACTGCCACGCCAAAGAAGAGAAAAATATCCATAATCAGAAATGATAGAGCACCAACATGATGATTGCCAGCATAGTTGATCCACTTCCAAAAAGAAGGTGGTGCAAGTGGATCGATCAAAAGTCCTGCAAGCATCAAATTATTTTCTTTCAGCAGACTAGGCCACCAAAGAACCCAGCAAAAGTAACTTGAACGATAAGTTGAAGACAAAACTAACTTATACACATACTTGTAAGAGTAACTGCACCAGTGATCAACATTGCCAAAACTTCTAGAACAAGGAATGCAAAGAAATCCCACTTGTTTTTCTGGAAACAGAAATTGATAAATGATAAATCAGACTAAAATTGATCAATACGGAGAACTACATGTACACAAAGTGGAAAAGAATTGTTACAACCAAAAGCACAATATTAAGATTATGTCAAATTCTTTAATTATGATATTATCTGTGATTAAACATATTTCAGAACAGCCTAGGAAAGGAGAAAAGGCTGTTTATGATAACTCTGCCTAATATTAACACCAAAAATACTAGTGTGTCCCTAATAAATTACAAATTTTAACTGCAAAATGGAAGGACAAACATGAAATTAAATAACTCATTAATGTCAAACCACCTTGCCAATACAATTGGATACCCAAGGGCAATGATGATCAAATTGTTCAACGCAACGATCGCAAGTGGAACAATGCTTTGCACGGAGAGGCCTGACAATCTAATGACAGTGAAAAGGGACATCTTGTTAGGAAATATTCAAAGTAAACAATAAGTTACACAGTGGCTATGAATGTCAGCAGGAGATTGCACCTTGCATGTTGCACAGAGCTGAGACCAATTCCCAGCTAGCAAAGCAGGATTATTTATCTCTATCTTCAACAATGGTTCCTAACAAGAGTAAGAAAATAAAAGTATCCACAATCAGTTGAAATTGAAAATCATATTCAAACTCAAAATTCTAAATACAGTTTAAAAAAATAAATAAATAATGCTGAAAGAATATAAAGAGACTCTGAAACAATGATATAAATGTTAATTAGTGAGATTTACAACCGAAAGATGGTGAGTGAAAAAAAGAACAATATGCAGTCTAATCAGTAAGGGATATAAGAACTAAAAGAGGCTGAATGAAAAAAGAATAATACTCACATCATCTTTCATGTTTTGTGGATCATGCACATTCATTCTAATGAAACCAGGATCCTTTCTGCAAAGGAAATAGAGAGATCAACCAAAAATTAAATAACATAAACCATGCTCCTTTCCCATGTCTAAACTACTTGCAGATACGTGAAGTACTCATTCTAGCAGCACATCACCATGGGTTATATGCAGATGTGCAGGTGCATGTTAGTTCATGGTCAATTTTCATAACATGCATAGACATGAACATTCAGTGTGATTATTCTTATTAAAATGAAAATTGGGTGATTATTAATGAAAGGGTAGCCATACTCTAGAGTTAATGCTGAGAAAATTCATTATCTTGGGTCAATTATAAACATCAAATCATTACTGAAAAGAAAGATTATGATGTCAGACAGCTGACCACACCAATCTCACTTCAATTAATACACTTGGCAAAGTGAAGGACAATGGACAATTAAATGCAAAGTTTGTTGGGCCAAAAAAAACAACAATTGACTGGAAGAAAGAAAGATAACTCACCCCAAAAAAAATTGAGAGAGAGAGAGAGAGAGAGGGCCACCATGTTTGAAAACTAAGCACGACTAACATTAGGAACTTCAAGATTTCAAGTGAAAATGGGGGGAATAAAAGGAGACCAGCATCAATCACTGATATAACTTGACATAGCCAGTACAGATTCAACTCATTCAGTTTCTAGCACTAACATACCTGCTACACCTATAAAACATAACTAGTCCCGCAGATGCCAGGAAAACACCTAACCATGCAAAGAGACCCGAGCCAGCAGTCAATTTTGGAAAATTTGATGCTGCAGCCAATGTGAAAAAACCAAAGCACGGTTAGCATAATCATGACATGAAACAAATAGTTCTAATTTTTTTCACACAAGCTCAGGGTAAATACCAATGATGACAGATTGAGTATAAGTCACCAGTAGCAGAATTATTAAACACCAAAGTATAGGGGCAAGTCCTAATTTTGAAATTTTTCCAAGGCGGCTATTCCCATCAAAACGTTTGTCAAGGAGCCTTCTAGCATTTCCCTACAAAATAAGATACATCAACCATAAAGCTGCAGATTCTTTTTTTTCTTTTTCTTTTTAAATCAGAGCATAAAACATGTAGTATATTTCAGAAAATCTCATAAGCATAATCCAACATTCATTTTCAAAAATCCCCAACTTGGAAAGGAAAGCCTGTGTAAGAGGACAATTATACAGGTAAAAAGTTAAAAGACCAAGTCAAGCTGCCTCAAAAGCTAGTATTGTGAATCAAGTAAAAGTCTCTGTCAGTAATTGTCAGTGTCAAGTTAGAGACTTCAAAGATATGCATTCAGAATTACCTACATCAACCCATCAAGGGCAGAAAGAAGGTGGTGGTGTCGTTATCAAAAAAGAAAGAAGGCAGTAGTGTCTGACAAGGAAATCAGATCTTTGAATACACAAAGGTTCATAAAAATGTTTGTTTTAAGTGTTTCACAAGTCCATATCTAGAGCTCTTTGAATAATTACAAAGTAAGAAAAGCCAGAAATCCATGGTCTGCAACAGTAACAAAGAAAAAAAATAATAATGTCTTCGCATAGAATCTGAATATCTGATATTGATATAAATATAGAAATACCCTGGATGTTCAATTGTCAATAGAAGCATTCAGGCCAAGATTCCAGGAGATGAAAAACTTCCCCAAGATACCCAGGCCAGGGAGTGTATCACATTAAGGCCAAGTTCTAAAGTGTTTATAGGATCAGTGATACAGACAGACACCCATACGCATTTGAAAACGCTGGAATAGACAGACAGTAGAAACAAGGAGCATACAGAATTTCATTGCTCAAAAAACATTTGTTCATGCACTGAGGTGTAGAATTCTTGCTGAAAATTCTCAAGGAAGTTTAGCTGTCTGGGAAACTTGAATGCAAGTTCAGGTCCCAAAACAACCTTTATTCCACCACAAAGTATTCTCATCATTAAAATGAGTTGAAAACGAACACCCGGAGTCATGTAAGAAAGTTATAGAGAAAAAAATTATCTGTCAAAGTAACATTACTAACCAAATATAAAGTGTTTTGGTTATGAATCACCTACAAGGAAAAAGGCAACTTGTCTGTGATTCTTATCAGAAGCGAGCTGTGCTGGCGTAAGTCCAGTGTTATCAGTCACCATCAAGTCTTCCTTCTTGCCAGCCTGTACTAACACTGTGCATGCCTCTAAGTTACCTCTGATAGCAGCCCAATGGAGAGGAGTGCAACCTAAAATTACCAAGAGAAAACAAGGTAATAATAGGTATAACGATTGATTTGTAAAAGTATATATTGCTCCTTTATCTATTTGACAAAGTAAAACAGTCTAGTGTTAAAACTTTAGAACTTAGCATGAGAGCTTACCCTCTTTATCCTGGCGACCCCTATATGCATCCAGGAACAAAAGAAGACGTATAGAGTCTGCAAAACCTTTATAAGCAGCCCTAAAGTTCATCCAGAAAATAAATAATAAATTCCTCCAATCTCAAACTGAGCAAGAACATACAAAAAATCTTCTGACATGGGAAATATATAACATGATTAAGCGAGGACTACAAATTATGGTGAAAGTACCATAAAGCAAACTTATCCTCTGTACTGCCATGCAATGTTTAGTAGCATCACAGCACATCACCAGTGAACAAATTAACAATATTAGAAAAAATATTTCATACAGAGTAGAAAAACAAAAAATAATTTAATGGGATACATGGAAGGTAGAACATGTGTGATATATCATGTAAAATCACTTATGATAATATAAAGCAGCTTTCCATTGAAAATGATCAATTGTCATGCGCAAACTCATGCAAGGAAGAAAAAAAGGAGGAAGAAAATTAATTCGAAAACACATATTGAAAGAAGTCAAAAACAGGAGAAAAAGTATAATTTACTCCTCTAAATATGGTTAAAAACCAAAATAGAGAGACATTTTAACATTTAGATATGACATTCGCAAACTAAGTGAACTGTTACATCAGTGTGATAAAAATAAATAAATAAAAAGCAGAGCATGACAATCAATAAATTTTCATTTCAACATCAACAGATGATGCAGTTAAAATTCTCTAGTACCAGTGTAAAGGACTTCTTCCATCATTATCGGGAACATCAGGGTCAGCATTCCATTTGGAAACAACGTGATAGAGGAAAGCTGTCTGACCATATTGAGCTGCAACATGTGTTGACTGCACTCAAGTCAAAGATAAAGATAACTATTAATATGCAGAGTCCAGAGTTTATTTTTTGATAAGTAAAAAGAGATCCTTTTTTTATTTAAGACAGTCCAGAAATGTTTGAGGGCCAAAGTAAATACCAGTTAAAAGTATATAAATTGTGCCCGAGAGCCTAGAGGCTCAATGCCATTGGGAGATTCCCGGGTTCAAACCCCACTCCCTCTGTACGAAAAAGGTATTTAAATTGTGAACCTAGAATATAATCCAAACTAATAATACAGAAACTACACAAAGAGTCATTGGAGTTGTCCAAGATTTGTTACATATCAAACTGATAATAATAATAACAACAATAATAATAATCAAAAAAATGAAATTCAAAGTATAAGCAACTTAAATAGATGACTATGTTAATCCATCCTTCCACCATTGGGAGCATTCTAATAAAGGATTTCACCATTGGGAGCATTACAGGAGCATTGGGAGCGTTACAGGAGCATTACAGGAGCTCCTGTAATGCTCCCAATGTTGGAAGGATGGATTAACAGGAACAAATTAACAATATTAGATGCATAATTCTTTGATAGTGGGGGACTCACAAATGCTCCTGTAATGCAATTTTGTCACCTAATCTTTATCTTTCAGTACTTAATTTCGTACGATTTGGACATTAATTTTAAATGCACATGATATTCTTTACTTTTTCTTATATTTGCAACACAATATGCTCATTCCATATTTCACATATTTTACCCATAGATCTGAATTTCTCCTACAAAAAATATTCTTCCAGTATCTTTTTTTTATATAGGTAATAGAAAATTTATTGAGTAAAAATAAGTACAAAATGTTCACGATGATGAACACACTATACTTGAAACAAATACATTGCCAAATCAGAAAGAAAAGCTAACAGATTGAAGGAAAACAGAAATAGAGTTACAATGTGTAAAACCCCAAATATGAGACCAATCAAACAAAGTCCCACTAATAGAAACTTCACTAGATCCAAAGGTCTCTCTCCACATCTTCAAATATACGAGTATTACGTTCCTGCCAAATTAACCACATTAGACATGCTAGTACCATATTCCAAATACTTGAACAATGTTTCCCCAACCAGTTCCTCCAAGCAAATAGAAGAGAGGCTACATTCTTTGGCATTACCCACTGAACCCAAAACAAACATAAAATCTCACTCCATAAAGCATGAGCAAACTTACAGTGGAGCAAAAGATGGTCCAAAGTTTCTCCATCATATCGACACAGACAACACCAATTAACAAGGGTCTGCCCCCTTTTAATAAGATTGTCAATAGTAAGGATATTTCCCCATACCGCTGTCCATAAAAAGAAAAACACCCTTTTGGGTATCTTTATGCACCATATGCTCTCCAGGGGAAAGAAACAGAAGGAGGCTTTAGTAAAAAAATTTAATAAGACCTCACTTCAAAAACACCCTTTCAAGACAACTGCCAATTCAAGGTATCATCACCCTCGCCCCTAGGTAGTTTGGAATAAATGAGCTCAAAAAAAGTAAAAACTCCCTCCAACTTCCAATCCTGAAAAGCACGGAAACTATATATTCTAACTCCTACTTCTCCCATCTGATGCAGGAGAAATCAAATCAGAAATCCAAGCTTCTGTAGATACAGAACACACAAACAGATCCGGATAGAGATCCTTTAGGGGAATAGGCCCTCACCAAGGATCATGCCAGAACTGAATACAATGGCCCTCTCCCACTTCATACACCACATTTCTTAAAAAGCTTTCAGCACATATTCTTCTACATCCCGCATCCATGAGTTCCTCTACCAACTTGAGTACACCAGCCCCCTCTAGCTTCTCAATATTTGGATGCTATAACCTAATGCCATAAACGATTCACTTCCCTCCCGAACTGCCATAAACATATACCAAACAAAGCTTGGTTAAATAACCCAATCTTCCTAATCCCCAATCCACCTACCTCCACCAGCCAACACACCTTGTCCCAAGCAATCAAAGGATATTTAAAAACATCCTCCGACAACCCCCATAGAAAATTTCTCTGAATTTGCTCTAATCTATCTGCACAGCTTGAGGGATATTGAACAAAGATAGATAATAGGTAGGAAGGCTCGAAAGAGTGCTTTTCGGTAAGGTCTGCCCGCTTTCGACAAATATAGACGTTTCCAGCAGAGTGGCATAAATAACCCAATAAAGAATGTATTTTTTTTTTTTTGATAAGTAAGAATGTTATATATACGAAAGGCTACTCTATGCATGAAGAACATAGAGCAAACCCAGAAAAAACAAGAAGAAGAAAACAAAAAAACCAAAAAGAAAACTAAACAACAGAAAGATTACAAAAGAGAAAGAGAGCTAAGAAAAGAGGGGAGAGAATCACTAGTTGTGATTCCCCAAGCCCGAGACCAATCAAAAAGCGTCCCACTAAAGGAGGCAATCATCTGAACACTTGACCTATCCAAATCCTCAAAAGTTCTCCGATTTCGTTCCTTCCAAATACACCATAGGATGCACAATGGAACTAAGTTCCAAATCTGAGATGAATGCTTCCCCAACCAATTCCACCAGCCAAAAAGCAAATCTGGGATCGATCTAGGCATAACCCAAGACAAACCAAAAGTAATTAAGACAAAACTCCACAACCGATAAGCCATCTCACAATGAAGAAGTAAGTGGTCTACTGTCTCTCCACAATGCCGGCACATAATGCACCAGTCTACAAAATCCAATCCCCTCAATCTTCTCAAGTTATCACCCGTTAGGATCTTATTCCAAGCTACACACCAAACAAAGAAAGAAACTCGCCTAGGAGCCTTAACTCTCCAAATTCCTTTCCAAGGAAAGACAATTGAGGGAGAATCCCGCAGTTTGTTATAATACGACCGGATGTCAAACTCCCCGTTAGGCTTCAACTTCCATCTCATCCGATCTCTAACATCCATTGGAGGAGTATTAGCTCCCAATATACGAAGAAAATGCAGCCCTTCCTCCATCTCCCAATCATTAAATTCTCGAATAAAACGAACATCCCAAATTCTTCTATCCTCCACCCCCTACCTTGACAAAGAAACATCGACAGATACCTCCTTATCAAAGGCAATTCCATACAGCCTTGGGAAAGCCACTTGGAAAGGTTGATCCCCATACCACCCATCCTGCCAAAATCTCACTCTATTCCCCAACCCAACAACAAACTGACAATTCTTGCTAAAATCCTCCCATCCCATGCGAATACCTCTCCACAAACCACACCCATGAACTCCCCTACCTAACTTTGAGGTCCATCCCCCCCATTCTTCCCCATATTTTGACGCTACCACCCTCCTCCATAACCGACCCTCTTCCTTCCCAAACCGCCACAGCCATTTCCCCAATAAGGCCTTATTGAACGTAGTAATTTTTCTTATCCCCAAACCACCGCTAGCTATAGGCGCACAAACTTTATTCCATCCTACCAGATGATTCTTGCCATCATCCCATAGAAAGTCCCTTTGCAACTTTTCAATCTTATTAGCCACATAAGTAGGAATGGTGAATAGAGATAGAAAATAGGTAGGAAGACTAGATAACGTACTCTTGAGTAACATCAATCGACCCCCCTTAGACAAATACAACTTCTTCCACCCAGCCAATTTCCGCTCAATTTTTTCCAAAATAGGATTCCAAATTGAAAGAAAGTTATGTGAAGCCCCCAACGGCATGCCAAGATAAGACATAGGCAAAGTTCCAACTCTACAGCCCAAAATTTCCGCCAGGGCAAGCACATCATCAACCTCCCCTATTGGAGCCATTTCACTCTGGTGCACATTGACCTTCAAACCTGTTACCGCCTGAAAACTAAGTAATAACAACCGAATATGAAGAATTTGCTCCACATTTGCATCACAAAAAAGGATAGTATCATCTGCAAATAATAGATGTGAAACACATTCCCCACCACCCCACCTACCCTCAACGTTAAAGCCACGGATCAAGCCAGCTTCCTCCACTCTTCTCAACATCCTACTAAATACCTCCATCAAAATCAAAAACAACATAGGAGATAGCGGATCCCCTTGTCTTAACCCCCTTGAACTACCGAAAAAATCAGCTGGAGACCCATTAATCAAAATAGAGAACTGAACTGTGGAAATACAAGTACGGATCCACTTACACCACTTCCCTCCAAAGCCCATTCTATTCAACAAATTCAACAAAGCCTTCCAATTCACATGATCATAAGCTTTCTCAATATCAAGTTTACAAATAATTCCAGGAACCCTACTCTTCCTTCGGCTATCCACACACTCATTCGCAATAAGAACTGAGTCAAGGATTTGTCTCCCCCCCACAAAGCTATTCTGAGTCTCAGATATCAACTGATCTAAAACCACTCTCAAACGATTTGCCAAAACCTTAGCCAAAATTTTATACACACTTCCCACCAAGCTGATAGGCCGGAAATCTCTAATATTAGAGGCGTCATTCTTTTTAGGAATTAAAGCAATGAAGGTAGCATTAAGAGATTTTTCAAACTTACAATGTTGAAAAAACTCTTCAAAGACCGCTAAGACGTCTTTCTCCACTACTTTCCAACAATGATGATAAAACGCCATGGTAAACCCATCCGGACCTGGAGCTTTGTCCCCTCCCAATTCTCTTACAGCTTGAAGAATCTCCTCTCTCTCAAACTTCCTTTCAAGCCAAACCCTCTCCATATCCCCAATACGATCAAATTCCAAACCCTCCACCAAAGGCCTCCACCCCTCAGACTCCTTGTACAAATTTGTATAAAATTGTACTACCTGATTAGTTACCTCGGATTCCTCCTCAAAAACCACCCCATCCACCTCCAAGGTCCTTAGATGATTAAACCTTCTATGGGAATTAGCCATTTTGTGAAAAAACTTGGTGTTATTATCCCCTTCCTTGATACATAACATCCTAGATTTTTGTCTCCAAGAAATTTCTTCCAAGGAAAGAAGATGCTCCACCTGGACCCTCAAAGCAGCCCTATGACCTTTCTCCCCATCAGTGAGACCAAAGTCCCCTTCCTTGGCGTCTAAATTTTTCAACTCCTCCAATAATTGTTTCTTTTGACGCTCTACATTACCAAACTCTTGGCGATTCCATTGCACAATGTCCTCTTTCAGAGCCTTCAATTTTTTTGCAAGCACGAAACTTGGTGTACCTGCAAAAGAATGCCGATTCCACCAGGATTGAACTCTATCCACAAAATCCTCCGTCTTCAACCACATGTTTTCAAATCTGAACGGACTTTTCCCCCTTGCCATTCCCCCTGCCTCCAAAAGAATCGGACTATGATCTGAGATAGGACGGGGTAAAATTCTTTGAATGACATCAGGGAAATGGTCCTCCCAATCTGGAGTGACCAAAACTCTATCAATCCTAGACATCGCCGGCTGATCAGTACCACTTGACCATGTGTAGCTACCTCCTTCCAAAGGCAAATCAACCAAGTTAAGATCCTCAATAAATTCAGAGAATTTTTCCATAGCCAAGGTCAATCGTGTCACACCCCTTCGCTCACTAGGAAAACGAACAATATTAAAATCCCCAAAGCAGCACCACGGTATCCTCCAATACTGCTGAATACCCACCAACTCATCCCACATGTGACCCCTCTCAATATTCTCATTTGGGCCATACACCCCTGAGCATGCCCATGTAAAACCGTCCTCCACCCCTTGCCACTTTACCGAAACTGAGAAAGTACCAACCATAACCTCCGCCTTCTCCAAAACCCTTTTATCCCACATAAGCAAGATACCACCAGCAGTCCGATCAGCCTCCAAAACAGCCCAATCTACATATGGACAGCTCCACAAACTACAAACCAGCTGTCTATTCATGCTAGCAATTTTCGTCTCTTGTAAACAAACAACATCACACTTCCACTCCTGCAACAAATTCTTCACCACAAGTCGTTTCCGAGGATCATTTAAACCTCTAACATTCCATGAAATCATTTTTATCTTCATAAACACAGAACTATCCCCAACTACTGACACCAACTCAAGATCACCCTCTATCTCCTGTCATAAGTCACTGAACATGTCAAGTTTTGCAACTCTCTACGTCCCTTGTTTTTGGACTTAGCCACTTTTTTGCTACCCGGTTCTTTCCTGTGTATCACATTAGCTGCTTCCATCTCAGATTCTAGTTTCTGTAATAGAGCAATGCACAACTTTTCATGTCGAATCGTTGACAACCCAACCAATTTGCTGAACCTAGGAATTCTGTGTTTCACCCACCCAGAAATATCTAACTTATTCTCAATGCTCAATACCTCATTGGCAACAATGGTTTGCAGAGGTAAGCAATCTGACACTTCTGTTTCCCCAACACCCACAGAAAAATCAATTGCATCCTCCACAAGCATGACCTCCCTAGGAAGACTTAAAAGTTCCTTTCTGGAACAAGAATTAACCTCCTGACCCGTTACTCCAAAACCCACTGACCCAGCTCGCAACAACTCCAGAAAAAGATTGGGAAAGGAAGGTCCAACCAATCTCGGCACAAATTCGAGAATCACCAACCTCTTACCTTCAGAAATCAACCCACCTGACAGCATATTAAAGCCCAAAATACTATTCCGATCGGACCCTGACACTTCCACCGGCGAAACCCCACACTGATGAGTCAGGTCTGTCCTCATGGTGTGGATATAGTCAATACCGGCCCTACCCAATGTCGCCGATGAGTCCCCACCGTGAAACCCATCGGACATAGGACACCGGAGCTCCACCGATGTCATCGTGGGACACCAAAACAACTCGGTTTGACCCATCGATCTCTTCACCGTCAACGATGCGAGTTGACACGCCGTACCGGCCTCCTCCGATGGCGCCGGTGACACCTCTCCTTGAAATCCAACAGCACCTGTGTCGCCCTGGGCAACCAAAGCTTTGTGAGGTGCTTCGGACATCACCGGTGTGTGGGTTTCCTCAATTAAAGGTTTCGTGGGTTGGTTTTGTTTTCTTATTGGTCTTGGGCTGGTGGGTACTGGAAAGGGGTTCACTGGAAGGCCCATTTGGGCTTGGGCAGAGCCCACCACAGGATGTGAGAGATCCCGTGACCCACTAGGACCCACCACGTGCTCCCTCTGACCCTTAGAGACCCAAATAGAACTCCTCAGACCTCCTTTCTTCCATGCCACACGCCTTTTTCCTTCCCCATTCACTTCTACAGTCAAGCCTGCCCAGTCAGAATTCCTCAGTTCTGCTTTATTACTAGAAATATGATCAGCCCAATTAGATTTGAACTTCAACGGGGATCTCCTTTGTTTTTCTACCGGAATTGTCTTTTCAAAATTAAGAACCTCTGTCCTACGCCGAGAGCCCATCGGACCTGGAAAGCTCACCGGTGTTTCACACGGCAATCTTTGTTTAAGTACTGGGTTCTGCTTCTCCTTCTTCTTATCCTTCTCCCCCTTATTATCCCCTGAATGCAAGTTCTCTTTACCATGGACACTTAACAAATATGGCTGAAATCTATCCCTGACCTGCACCTGATGGCCACGCACCGTATCTGCATAAGATTTGAAGGGTTGAACCCCTGAGATAACCTTATGAGACTGAACCACAAATTTCAACTGCCTAGACCCACCATTCACATAGTTATCAGGTTCCAACAACTTCCTTAGTTCTAACCCAAACACCCTCCATCCATTCATTGCTCTGCCTACTGGAATGATAATGGACCTCCTAGACCCTCCAACTTTAAGTTCAGTCAGCAGTAGGAACAACCCAAAAGAGTTGGAATGCTGTTGGAGGGTATAAGCTACATCACCATCCCTAAACGAATAGAAGTACTTCGGACTAAGCCCCACAACAATCTGTTCTATACTCTTCATCAGCCATTGAGCCGCATTCTTACCCATGAAGACCGACTTCATGAAGTACCTACTCCTCTCAAAAATCTTTAAGGAAAAAAACCGTCCCCCCTCCTCCACCACCAGTTGAAAAAATTTGGATTCAATACAAAAACAGCGAGAACCACCCATGACAAAGTTAGAGAAGAAACAGAAAATACCTGTGGTGGACTAGTGGTGGTGTAGCTTGTGGTGGTGGACTAGTGGTGGTGTAGCTAAAGGCCACACAAGTGGTGGTGGAATAGCTAGTGGTGGTTTAGGGTGGTGGAAAAACTATGAGGGTCCTGTGCCAATTAGGTATTTCAACAAAGAATGTATTTTCAACTGCCAAGACAAGAAAAAACAGCTTCCTCCTTTTGGTTCTGAAGGAAAGATAAGTAGAACACCAATTCTCATACTGAGAAGTTACTAAAGGCATTTTCTGAAGCTTTCTGTTGAAGACTCTAATACACGAGGAACTATGTCACTGACTTAAAGTTATTGTAAAACAAGTGCTACATTGGATCATAAACTACGTGCTATTTTTAGCACAACAATTAAGCAGAGTCCTAAAGAAGTTCACATGATAAATTTTTTAAGAAATTAAAAGATAAGCAGGATCTACCTCTTACCTATGCTATGCAAGACATTATCCCTACCAATGATAGCAAGGCATCTACCAAAGCATACAAGGTTGAAAATCAAGAGCAGCATCCTAATGCTCAAGTCCATGGGTTAAATCAGATTCCTCTGCCGAAACGACAGTACCAGAAATAAGACAGACTATTAGAAAACAGAATAGCATGCCCATTTGATGAGTGATTGGCTTACATATAAGCCTTGAATTATTTCCATACCCGTATATTCATGGAACACATGCATGCAACAATAAATTATCATGCACTGGACCATGATGGATTTATGTCAATGCATCATTACATCTATAATATCCTCTAGCAGGAGGTCCAGGACTAATTTTTTTGGGGAATAAACAATGAAATTCTAACTTCAGAATTCCAGATAAAATATTTTTTTTAAAAATTAATATTTAGGAAAGAACAAGAATAGTTAATGTCTAAAGAAAGAAGATAAGACCAACCTGATAGCCATTCATATCAGCCACATTGACCCGTGCACCCTCTTGGAGTAATACCTCTGAAGCTTGGATTGCACCCCGAACCGCACTCCAATGTAATGCAGTTTGCCCAGTTTGATCTGTTGCATTTACATCTCCACCATTCTGCCAATTAAGAAAATCCAAATTAGAAGAGTCAAATGCTTTCTTTTTCCAAGACTTATATAAAGCTGAGCTAAGTTTACTTTCTGTCCACCAACAGACACAAAACATTAACCCCAAATCTGCTTCCATTTCTTTGCTTGATTTCCTCAATTTCTCATCAGCCGAAAATGAAACATCCAAAATAACCAAAAACCAATCCAATAACCCATCAAAGAACCAAAAACAAAGAACACGTTACTTCTATTATACACCAAGAGAGCTCAACTACACGCCAAAACTAATCAACTACAACCCTATTCAACAAAGACCCACATAAACAAAGCTTAACAACGTAGCAAGTGAAGCAAACCCAATTCGTAAAACCCATCAAATAACCAAAAGAACACACAACACAAGACCTCAGTAATCACACTAAACAAAAATTAAAACAATAGCAACAAAACCTTAGTCTCATATTTTCTTTTGAGGTTGGCTATGGATCCTCAACAGATTAGTCAAGGTTGGCCACAGGTATTCTTTTCCTTCATTCTATTCTATCTGAAGTCATATTCATTATTACTTCTTAATTGACATTTCATTTTTTACTACTTCAACTAACGTTTTTTTTTAGTCTTCCTCTACCATTTTTCATTCCCTCAGCTTGAATCAACTCAAGCTTTCTTATCAGTACATTAGTCACTTCCCTCCAAACATAACCAAACCATCTCAAGCAGTACTCCCTCGTCTTTTTCATCAACAGGGGCCACCCCTATCTTTAAACGAATTTCATACTTCAAAATCCTATCTTTCCTTGTATATTAACTTCCTCATTTCAGCTACGCTCATTTTATGAATATATTTTTTCTTAACAGCCCAAAATTCCGTACCATATATCATAGCTGGTCTTACAGCAATCTTATTAAATTTACCAAAAATAGCACTGCATCGAGACATAGTAAGTGAAGCAAAATGAACCCAATTCAGAAAATTCATCAAACATCCAAAAGAACATACATAAAAGACAACAACTTAATAAAAAAAAGCCCAAACCCATTGAAACAAAAAGAACCCAGCTCAAATCCATTGAAACAAAAAGAACCCAATTCAGAAAATTCATCAAACACCCAAAAGAACATACATAAAAGATAACAACTTAATAAAACAAAGCTCAAACCCATTGAAACAAAACAAATTAAGCAAAGAAAAAGAGAGAGAGAGAGAGAAATGGGGAACCTCGATAATATACTGAGCAGCGGCAGTGCGGTTATTGAGGGCAGCCCACTGAAGAGCGAAGTAGCCGAGTGAATCGGGTTCCGAAACCGAGCAACCCTCTTCCTCCACCAATCTCTGCAGCTTCTCCAAATCCCCGTACGCCGCCGCCGTGTACACATCGTTTCGCAAGCTATCTTCTCCAACTCCGTTGGCTACACCTCCGCCGCCCGAATCGGCGGCCAAGGCCAAAGCCGAAGCCGAAGATGATGCTTGGTCACGAGACTCGACCTCTTCAACGACCTCGATCTCCGACGACATTTCTCTTCAAAGCACAAAAATAATTTTGATACAAATTAAAATAGGAATTGGATTTCGTTGACTTTGGAATTCCCTATTGGGCAATGCTACAGAGGAAGAGAGAGATTTGGGTCTTCGTCGCCTTCCGTTTTGACTGATAGAGAGAGAGACAGAGAGAGCGGAAGAGAGATAAGAGGCGAAGGTAGATCACTTACCTATGAATTTCCGTAAAATGACAATATCAAGAATGATGAGTATGGGCGTACGGCACCACAATACATACAGCACTGGCTACAAAATATGGGTACATTTCATTTTTTTTCTTTTTCTTTTTTTAATGATATATTCGATTTTATTATATCGACTAATGCTACGTTCATAAACTATTTTACATTTTTATAAGTGATTGATGTATCTAACTTCTAATTAGTAGTTTTTTTTGAGACCAATCCTCACTTACATCAAAAATTGATGGGTGTGCTGATCTAATGATAAAGAGCACGTCATAAGTTGAAACTCTCTTAAAAAAATTCTTATTAGTTTTCATATAAACTCACCATTAACATTATTTTTTCATTTACTAATAATCACACACCACATCAATAATTTGCAAATTTTTTTATTAAAAACTTCGTATCTCTAGCATTTCTCCTTATTATTTTAAGCTAAGCTAATGCCATAAACACGCAGCAGTTAAGGTGCATTAAATGCTTTACTAAATAAATTTTATTTTTATAAAAAAGTAATAATATTTTTATTTATTTTTTAATAAATAAAGTCAAGCAGTACACATATATTTAAAAAGAGGAAGAAAAAAAATGTTACAATAACAAACTATTTTATAATATTTTTACAAATTGTTGTCGTGGCAAATTCTTACTAATTCTCGTTTGGTTTCACTACTAACATTATTTTTTTTATTTATCAATAATTACTCCTCACATCAGCAATTTGTAAAAAAATTCATTAAATAGTTTGTTGTTTTAGCATTTTCCAAGAAAAAATACACATAATAATAATGAATTTGTGCATACAAGCCAATAAATCATTACCAAGTGTGTTTTATTGTTTGACAATATGCATTACAACTCATAATTGACCATTTATTAATCTAAAACTTGTGCTCTTATGGCACTTGTTGATAGGGATAGCAATGGAGTAAGGCGGAGTCAAAGGATGGAGCCTTCACCCTTGCCCTATATAGCTTGACAACAATCTGGCTTCAAAGAAATGAAAGAATGTTTTTGGGTCCAAAAACATGGTATATCTCATGCATGCATGTTCTTCCTTCATCATCAAAAGCTGAGAAGCATTTCTTCACTTTGGGTTCCAATGGCTGCAATGTCATAGGGTGCACATGAGATCGAGGGAACCGAGGATGTAAACATGGGTAAGATCGTTGGGGTGTCCATTGTTGGTCTTCATGATCATCACTACTTGTAACTAGGGGTGGCAAATGGGCGGGTTGGGTCATAAATGGGTTGGGTGTATAATTACCCATTTATCCATTTATGACCCGTTTATATATAAATTAATTATCCATTACCAACCCAACCCATTTAATTAATAACTCACCCATTTAACCCAATATGACCCAAATACTTCTAAAACTACTTGAATACCCTATTGACCTCCAAAATTACCAAAATACCCTTAAATACCTAAAATGATACAAATACTCCCTACACTTCCAAAATTACCAATATACCCTTGGACATCCAAAATTATCCCCAAAATCTCTAAAATGAACAAAATACTCATGAAACTTCTAAAATGACCAAAATACCCCCGACATCTCTAAAATCACCATATATGCTTAAAAACCACTAAAACGACCAAAATATATCCAAAATCTCTAAAATGACCAAAATACCCTCGAAACCTAAAAAAGACCAAAATACCCCCAAAACCTAAAAAATAACCAAAATGCTCCCAAAACCCAAAAAATGACCAAAATACCCCCAAAACCCAACAAATGACCAAAATACCCCCAAAACCTAAAAAATGAACAAAATACCCCAAAATCTAAAAATTACTAAAATACCCCAAAAACCCAAAAAATGACCAAAATACTTCAAAAACCCAAAAATGACCAAAGTACCCCTAAAACCCAAAAAATGACCAAAATACCCTCGAAACCTAAAAATGACCAAAATACTTTCAAAACCTAAAAAATGACCAAAATACCTCCCAAAACTCAAAAAATGACCAAAATACCCCTAAAACTCAAAAAATGACCAAAATACCCCAAAAACCTAAAAATTACCAAAATACCCCCCAAAACCTAAAAAATGAACAAAATACCCCCTGAAACCCAACAAATGACCAAAATACCCCCAAAACCCAAAAAATGACAAAAATACCCCCAAAACTCAAAAAATGACCAAAATACTTCCAAAACCCCCAAAAATGACCAAAATACTTCCAAAACCCAAAAATGACCAAAGTACCCCCAAAACCCAAAAGATGACCAAAATACCCCCGAAACCTAAAAATGACCAAAATACTTCCAAAACCTAAAAAATGACCAAAATACCCCCCAAAACCCAAAAAATGACCAAAATACCCCCGAAACTCAAAAAATAACCAAAATGCCCTCGAAACCCTAAAATGACCAAAAAACCTCCGAAACCTAAAACTGACCAAAATACCCCCCAAAACCCAAAAAATAACCAAAATACCCCCGAAACTCAAAAAATACGAAAATACCCCTGAAACCCAAGAAATGACCAAAATACCCTTAAAACCTAAAAATGACCAAAATACCCCCAAAACTCAAAAAATACGAAAATACCCCCAAAACCCAAGAAATGACCAAAATACCCTCAAAACCTAAAAATGACCAAAATACTCCTGAAACCTAAAAAATTACCAAAATACTTCTGAACCCTAGAAATTTACCGAAATAACCCAAAAATCTAAAAATTATTGAAATAACCCTAAAACTAAAAGATGACATAAATGCCTTCGTAACCTAAAAAATGACTAAAATACCCTTAGAATTTATAAGATGATCAAAATAACCCCAAAACCTAAACAATTACCAAAATTCCTCAAAACCTAAAAAATTATTGAAATTCCCTCGAAACTTATAAAATGACTGAAAGACTCTTAGAACCTTTAATTTGTCAAAAATATCCCCGAAACGTCCAAAATACCCTAAACCTCTATTTCGGTAATTTGGAGGTATTTTGGTCGTTTTTTTAGGTTTAGGGAGTATTTTGGTAATTTTTTAGGTTTAGGGTGTATTTTGGTAATTGTTAGGTTTTGTGGGTCTTTCGATAATTTTTTTAGGTTTTTGGGGTATTTTGGTCATTGTTTTAGGTTTTGGGGTTATTTTAGTAATTTTTTAGGTCTTGGGGTATTTCGATCATTTTTTAGGTTTCAAGAGTATTTCAGTCATTTTTTAGGTTTAGGGGGTATATTGGTAATTTTTTAGGTTTAGGGTGTATTTTGGTAATTCTTAGGTTTCGAGTGTATTTCGGTCATTTTTTATGTTTTGGGGGTATTTTGGTCAATTTTTAGGTTTCAAGGGGGGTATTTTAGTCATTTTTTAGGTTTCAGGGTATTTTGGTCATTTTTTAAGTTTAGAGGGTATTTTGGTAATTTTATTGGTTTTGGAGGTATTTCAGTCATTATTTTTTGTTACGGAGTAATTTGGTAATTTTTTTAGGTTCCGGGGGTATTTTAGTCATTTTATAGGTTTCTAAGGTATTTTAGTTATTTTTTAGGTTTTGGGGGTATTTTGGTCATTTTTTGGGTTTTGGAGGTATTTTGGTAATTTTTTGAATTTTGGGAGTATTTTGGTCATTTTAAGATTTTGGGGGCATTTTGGTCATTTTAAGATTTCGGGGGTATTTTGGTCACTTTTTGGGTTTTGGGGATATTTTGTACATTTTAGAGGTTTTGGGGAGTATTTTGCTCATTTTAGAGATTTTGGAGGTATTTTGGTCATTTTGTGGGGTTTGGGGGTATTTTGGTCAATTTTTGGGTTTTGAAAGTATTTTGGTCATTTTTAGGTTTTGGTGAGTATTTTGGTCATTTTTTGGTAATTTTTAGGTTTTGAGGGTATTTTGGTCATTTTTTGGGTTTCAGAGATATTTTGGTCATTTTTTGGGTTTTAGGGGTATTTTAGTCATTTTTTGGGTTTCGGGGGTATTTTGGTCATTTTTTAGGTTTTGAGGGTATTTTGGTCATTTTTAGGTTTCGGTGAGTATTTTGGTCATTTTTTGGTAATTTTTAGGTTTTAGGGGTATTTTGGTCATTTTTTATGTTTCGGAGGTATTTTGTTCATTTTTTATGTTTCGGAGGTATTTTGTTCATTTTTTGGATTTTGGGGGTATTTTGGTCATTTTTAGGTTTTGGGGGTATTTTGGTCATTTTTTGAGTTTCGGAGATATTTTGGTTATTTTTTGGGTTTTGGGGGTATTTTGGTAATTTTTAGATTTTGGAAGTATTTTGTCATTTTTTAGGTTTTGGGGGTATTTTGGTCATTTTTTGAGTTTTGGGGTATTTTTGTCATATTTTGGGTTACGGGAGTATTTTGGTCATTTTTTGGATTTTGGGGGTATTTTTGTCGTTTTTTAGGTTTCGGGGGGTATTTTGGTCATTTTTTGGCCATGCTGTGTGTGTATGTGAAACATGTGGCTAAGCAAACAAGAAATAAAGCAACAACTAATCCTTTGTTGTTCATCAGGGTTTAGGTCTAAACAAAGGTATAAACTTTCAATCAAGGGTCTACCTTTTCTCTTCTGATGATGAGTGAATATGAAAATCGGTGAATTAGGTATAAACTTTCAATCAAGAGTCTACTTTTTCTCTTCTGATGATGAATTATATAAATGGCTATTTATATAGAGTATAGAAGACAAATCCAATTGCACTACAAGAAGTACACCTTAATGAGACTTTTAATATAACTAAAACTCAATTTTTAAATTCATATCCGATTCTCTCCTTTACTCCCCCGACTTTAAAATTCACTAATTTTTGTTTAACACAATTTCTAAATCAATTTATTTTTTCATTCATAAAAATAGACTATTTTATAATTTATAATTTATTAACCATGAAACAAAATTTTTTTTTTTTATTTAAAACATGTATAGTAGCCTGTTTTAGCGTTTAATCATGATGCGGTCTGTCAATAAGTTTTTTCTTTTTTTTAATTCATTATTATTTTGGATAAAGTTTAGCTATAAAATTTGTTGTAACTTAGAGTTACAACCTTACTCAATAAAATAAAAATTACTACATATTTGGAAAATTTAACCGTTGAGATGCATGTTCTTTACTCTCTTAATATACATATCAAATTTTGTGTCAACCAGATTTTATATACTATATTATCTATAAGTTTATATTTTATACATAATTTTAAATTACAAAAACTTGCAATTGAAACAATTTATTGATGACATAACTATTAATCTTTAATTTTTGCAAGCACAGAGGTTATAAGAAAAATATGTAATCCAATGGTGGATTTGTCAAAATTCACATCCAATAAAAAGATATTAAGGTTGTAGCCTTAAGTTACAACCAGGTCTTATATTGTGAAATCTGGTTATAGATTCCTCTACAATTCAAGGAGCTTGGACAATGGAGAATACCACCCGGATGACAACAGACTATGGAAGAAAGTGTGGGGAATGCAAGTTCAACCCAAGGTCTGAAACTTTTTATGGAGGGCCATCAGGAACTCTATCCCAACGAAACAAAATCTGAGACAACGAATGGTTCTAACTGATGATGTCTGTGATCACTGCCATGGTGATTCGAGGATGTGCTCCATGCACTTTGGTTGTGCCCCTCCATTTCTTTGGTTTGAACTCAGAACAGCGTGTGGGATAACACGGGCCCCAGCCCACGTTTCTCTTATTTCAAAGATTTGGTGGAAACTATCATTGAAACAAGGAAGGACTTGAACTCGTTTGCCACAACAATCTGGGCAATCTGGTACAGACGAAACTTAATGAGAACAAGCGAGAAACATTTACCTGTGCAGCAGGTGCATTATGAGGTGCAGAAGGCAAGATCAGCGTTTATTCGAGCCAGTCAACCTCGTCCTCCTGAACAGATGCCTCACTCTGTTTCTCGGCCTATATAGAAGCCTCCACCATGGCCAAAACTCAAAGTTAATTTCGACGAAGCCGTGTTTAGGGAGAATCAACACGCTGGGGTGGGTGTCATTGTCCGTGATGCAGAGGGCAGGGTGTACGCGTCTATGGCAGAGAGCTTTCGTCTTTCGTTCTCTGTTGCTGCAGTAGAGGTGTTAGCAGCAAAAAAGGCCCTTCAGCTCGCCAAGGATCTCGGGTTCCATTCAATCATCCTGGAGGGTGACTTGAAGATTGCCATTGACAATATGTTGAGCAAGAATTCTTCCCTGAACGAGTATGGTCTTCTGTTGAGTGAAGCTAAAGAGGTGCCAGACCATAAGGATTTAGTGGAGTTTTGGTGTGTGCCAAGACAAGCGAACAAGTCAGCTCATAACATTACTTGACATGCGAGACATGTTAGCGAGTTTACGGTGTGGATGGAGGATGTTCCTTCACACCTTGTTTCTGTAATTCAAGTCAATTCGGCTATTCATCAATAAATTACAGTGTTCTTTCTCAAAAAAAAAAGTTACAATCAATTTTGTAACTAAACTTTATCCTATTATTTTTATCCATATCTTCTATTGATTAGTATTATCTTTTAACTTTTTTTTTTAGTTAAATAGCAGAAATTATCTTTTAAATTTGAAAAAGAAGGTAGGGTACTTAAAATAGAATTGTTTCTCTCTTTCTTTTAAAATGACAGATTAGAAAGAGTGTTGGTTTGTATTGTATTAATTATCCTTATCAGAGTTCTAATTATAACAAACAATATCAATAATTGTTTTTACGCCCTTTCCAAAAAAAAATATTAGCTAGAATGTGGATACAAATTTAGGAAAACGAATTGCTATGTTTTTGGATTGAAACACACATAATAAACCTGTGAGCTGGTTTTTTTTTTTTTTTTTTTTTTTTAAATTTTTATATGAGAATTGATTTATCTATTAGGATGATAGTGTACGTTTTTAGACCACTTTAACACAAGTTGTTTAACCTAGTTATTTAGCCAAGTGATTACTTAGATAAATTATTCAGTTCTAGATTAACACAATAAAATTATATCATGTAAATAATGTGGAAATATAAAAAACACAACTGTGGGGCCCAAAGATTTGGCAACCCTGGCCTATTTCATATCGGGCCCCAGGGCCCATGCCGATGATAAGGCAGTATCCGAGGATGAGCGGGGAAGGCCCAAACTGTCAAGGAGAATCACCGAGGACGACAATGTCTTCGGCCGGCTGACATTGAAGAGAGGAAGCTGTCATCCACACATTAAATATGCGCTACTGACACTCTGACCACATTAATGAAGAATTGACCACTGAACAGCAATGCCGTGGTTACTTCAACTAACAGAAAGCCTGTGAAGGCGGCTGATAGGACAAGCCCTTAGACACAAGTTCAGATGACCGACAAATGGACGGCAGAGATCAACTGAACAAGACTATATAATAGAATGAATGGGTTGGGGGATTCAGAGGGTTTTTGGGGTGTCCAAGGACAACCCCTATATTCACTGGAAGTCAGGGAAGGGCTACTCGGACTAAGCCGAGGACGAACTTTCCCTTAGAACACTAAGCCAAATTTCCCTCGATGATCCTGTAAACCCGCACCAACTGTTGTATCTTTCGCTAATGCCTAATCCTTCTATCCACTCTCTACAAATTTATTGTATGGGGTTACCTGGGCTTGGGTCCACTCATCCCCAGGAGGAAGTGCCTGAACCGGGTCCCTACAACAACAATATGATAACCCAAGAAAACCTAACTGGTAAAAAACCTGAAGAAAATTTAATCTAGTTATCCTCAAGATAAAACAGATCCACTATGAAATAATTAAAGTTTTTACAATAAAACTTAGACTACTAACATTCTATTGCTACCTCGACTAGAAAACTTACTACCACGACCACGTGACAGCTCCGAGTCTACGTACTACTTCTTTCTTTGATCTGCTGCAACCACAAGTTCTCCTACTTGTGACTTTGAGAGTTTACTCAAAGATTTCAGATCTTCTTTAAAGTTCTTTATGCAACAACTGAAAATATTATCAAGTTCTTGAACCGAATCTTGATCTTGACAACTCTATGTGTGTGTATGAAGGTAAACACCTCTGGATCTCATAGAAAATTCAACACCCAACACTCAAAAGACTTCTAAAACGTAGCTAGAGTTTTTCCTTTTATATTTGGAGTAAAGCACAAAACCCTACACTTCAAACGAGCTTGGGCTGAATTGGAATTTCTGCAAAAAAATAAATTTGCACGTGGTTCAATAGATCGAGCCTAATTTTCGATCAATCGAGCCTTGCAGATTTTATCCAATAAATTATGCAATTACTCGATTCTAATTTTACACATAAACACACTTTGAGCAAGCCTAAATCTAGACTTTATATTTTGATCATAATTTGTTAACATAATATAAATTGAAATTCTAATACATTAATTCTTAAAGTCTTCGAACCTAACATACAGTATTTGTGGGCAACATTATCCAAGCATGTGGATCTCACTAGTTTAATCTTCCATTGATACATGCCCAGGTAGGTGCCGACTACCCACCTTCATTTCCTACTCCGCACTTGTCTAACATTTTTGCACTATGTCATTTACTGAGGCTGGTCATGGCAATCATTCAATAATAAATGCGACCCCTATTAAATAGGGACATCTATTTAATGTAAAGGTGAATGTTACTAAATATAGCCGAGTTGTTGGATTCAGGCACTATCTGTAACACCCCGACCCAACTGTATAGTTAAACTATGTGTTTGAGTGGTTAAGTATTATTCTTATTTTAAGCTACTTTCTTTTTATAATTAATAGAAGAGTATTTAATAAATATATTATTTTATAATGCTTTTGAATAAGAATTGTAAAGATTATAAATAATTAATGGCTATTTGTATTATAAATATATACTAAGTATATACCAAAACTATATTAATTGGTTTAAGTTATTACATACATAGTTGGTGTTTTAATTAAGCATGATGCATGAGATGTTATAATAGAAATTCCACCGACACATGCAACCAATGGAAATTCAACACATGTAAAGCCAAAACATCATGCATGTTGACACATGTTATCCCCTTAAACCCCAAAGACCAAGACTTGGCCGGCCATGCAATGAACAAGCTCTGCCTAGTTTCTTCTTTAACTGTTTAAAGTAACTAGAACTTCGCTCTCTCCTTCTCTATTCCCACGGGTCCAAACAAATCAAAATTTCTCACCTCACTTTTCTCTCTTTTCTCTTAAGGAAAGAGCTAGAAGCTCTCTTGAGTCCACGGGTTCACACACCAAAAGAAAGATAAAGTTTCATCTCATTTCTTTTTCATACCCTTTCAAAGAAACTAGAAAACTCAAAGACTCTCTCAAGCTTTTTGCCTCTTATACTTCCGGGTCCAGCTACTAGGAAAGGGAAATCCTTTCAGGCAAGAGTGATTCTACTTCTATTTCCCCTCAAGAACTAGAAATTTGGTAAGGGTTTTAGATACTCTCATCTTAGAATCCATGATTTCTTCAATGAATTTTTAGAAATGGTATTTGTGGTTTGTAAAATTAGGAAATCATGAATTTGTAAGTCTATATATATATATATATATATAGTGTTTTAAGAAGCTTTGAAACTGTGTTGGTGATTTGTAGAAGGTAGATTAGGGTTTTTACTAATTTAATGATTGTGTATGGCTAAAGAAGTAAGAAAAAGATAGGATGAGTACTTTTTATGTTACTGCTGGAATTTTTGTTGCAATTAATTCTACTATAAATGGTTAAATGACTATATGTAATTGTTTTCTAACATGTCTAATAAGTGTATAAAAATTTCTATATGATAATAAGACTATTTGCAATCATTTTATGATTTTACAAGAAAATGTTTCAAAGCTGCCACTGTGACAGATTCTATGTTTACGCATGATAATTTATGTATTAAATTGTATATAGTGAATTAGGATGCTAGGAGTAGTTCTTATGAATGCTAAGACACATATAGTTCAAATGGAAGTGGTCTCACAGCCATTGGATCAATATAAAAATAATGGCTTAATTTCTAAATAGCATGAAATTCTGTCATGACAGATTTGAGCATATTGTCTTGTATGATTTTTAATAAATCGTGGCTTTATATTTTGACTCTGAAATTGATATGGTATTTACTAGACATAAATAGGAGTGGCTCTGTAAAATTGCATAAAAATTTAATGTGTTTAGATAGCTCATTTGTATTTTACAAATGAGGCATATGTTGCTGAAATGAGCAGTAAACAGTAAATGATAACTCTGACTTTGAGGATTTAATTCTAAAGTTAGGGTGAATGCTTTGAGTTATAATTTAATATGCTTATCTTTTGGTATGTCTGGATCATAGATAGATTTTGTATAACTTGGTTCAAGGTTTAGTACTCTAAAGGAGGGGTTCTAAACCATTCAACTATTGTTTTTAATGAAGCAATTTTGTTCATGCTGTATGTTGCCTTGTGTAAGTTTATGCATGCACCATTGCTGCCAATCTCAAACATATTCTGAATTGATTTTAAAGCTGATTGACATGTTCTGAATATGAACATTAAAACAATGGTTTCTCTATGATTTGGTACATCATGGTATTTGATGAATGTATTTTGTGTTTGTGGGAACCTCGTTTAGGTAGGATTAGGATTTTCTTGATTCTAAGAGATAGGCTTTGAGATGAATGTGTAAGTTTATGATAAGGAATTATGAACAGTAATAAACTTTGAATTTGCTTTAGGTGTTTCCAGCCCCAAGTTTGAGCTCCTTCGACTTTAGGCTTTTTGTTCCTCTGCTTTCAATAAGGGATAAATCATATGAGCATTTAGTAAGTCATGAGATTATTTTAAAGTGTATTATGCATTAAAAGGTTTTTTATTAGAGATATGGCATGTAATCATGTTTTAGATAAAGATATGTTTGTGAGCTTTTGAAACATTATGTATATGATTTAAGCATACTGATGCCATTATTAATTTCCACAAACATGATGTTTAAAGAAAAGAATAGAAATGCTATTATTATGAAATGTTATGCAAAATAAGAAATTTCAATATAATGTATAAGTATGAAACGTTTTCGGGTTATGTTCTCTGGTGATCTGAACTCGGCCAGTAGGAGTTAATTACTGGCTTTCCATGGAAAATGTTATATGTATGGCAATTTAAAGTAGAGGAAATGGGGCTGTCCGTAACTCTAATCTGAACAAGGCCGTCTCGTTAATGTGTACGGACGGCGGGGAGGAACAAAATCTTGAGGGGATGTGTCATCAAGCCTCCTAAAGAGGACAATATCATGCACACGGAGGTACCCAAATGTGATGAGACCTTCTCTGTTATGCACATGCACCAAGTACATACTTATCAGATATGGACTAACCAATATGTTATGAACAGTTATATTATGTTATTAATCATGAGATAATGATTTTGTTTAAATGCATTATGAAAAGTTAAAAGCTCCCATGAAAAGACGTTTCTGAGGAAAAGAAAAATTGTTCTTTAAAGATAAAAGTTTCTAAAGTTATGTTGTGCTTTAAAGATAAAGAATCTGATGAAAAAGTTTTAGTGTTCTGTAAAGATAAAACTTTTGATGAAAGTACAAGTTATTATTATAAATAGTATAAAATACTATGCATGGAAATATGTTCTCCTATCTGAATATTTATAAAATGAAATGATTTGATTTACATGCATTCTTATTAAATTCTTATGTATCTTACCCTTATTGAGCTGTGTAATTCACCCCTTCCACTCTTTCAGTCAACAGGTTTTAATTTGGAGCAGGGGGAGCCTTAATCGAGTTTTGGAAGGAGCTAGTTTTAGTTTTAATGTATAGATTCCAAATTAGCAATTTGATGTTTAGCTTTATAGTATTGTGTATTTTAGGATCTAATGAAAGTTGTGTACCTTAAAGCACTAAGAGATGTATTATGTGAAATTTAGAATTTGAGTAACTGGTGGATTATGTTATTATTTGAGTACAGCGTAGATGCTCAGAATGTCAAGAGAAAAGTTATATCATTTAAGTAAAAAAGCAAAAATGAAAAGAAAGAGGGAGATTTTGTAAAAGTTAAGTTGGTTCTTGTTAATATTAAGTTTAAACTTGATATTAGCATGCTGATCGTTATCACAAAACTAGGTATCGAGTTTGGGGCGTGACACTATCCTCTCTGGTTCGAGGTTGGCATCCCATTGGCTAGATACTAGTATGCAGCAAAGGACATGGTTGAGTTGAGTCCAAGGTCCCTTAATGGACAATGAAGAGCATGCATGGTTGGGTTGGAGCCTTGAGGCCAAGGTCCCAAGTGGATTTAACCTTCTTCCTTTACTATGTTTGGTCAGCCCACATTGTCATTATCTTGGCGAGGCCTGATCCATTGTAGTATTATGTATTTTAGGATCTAATGAAAGTTGTGTACCTTAAAGCATTAAGAGATGTATTATGTGAAATTTAGAATTTGAGTAACTGATGGATTATGTTATTCTTTGAGTACAGCGTAGATACTCTGAATATCAAATGAAAAGTTATATCATTTAAGTAAAGAAGCAAGAATGAAAAGAAAGAGGGAGCTTTTGTAAAAGTTTTGTAAAAATTAAGTTGGTTCTTGTTAATATCAAGTTTAAACTTGATATTAGCATGCCGGTCATGGTCACAAATCTAGGTATTTTGTTTGGGACGTGACACTATCCTCTCTGGTTCGAGGTTGGCGTCCCATTGGCTAGATACTAGTATGCAGCAAAGGGCATGGTTGAGTTGAGTCCAAGGTCCCTTAATGGACAATGAAGGGCATGCATGGTTGGGTTGGAGCTTTGAGGCCAAGGTCCCTGAGTGGATTTGACCTTCTTCCTTTACAATGTTTGGTCAGCTCACATTGTCATTATCTTGGCGGGGCCTAATCCTTTGTTTCTTTCACTTTCACCCCTTCTTCATGGGCTAAGGGTCTATGAGCCTTGTGTGAACAAATCAAGCTCTACAAAGACCTTCTCAGAAATCGCACTCCAACTACCAATTCTCCAAGAAATTCACTATCCAAAAATCATAATGAAAGGGGAAAAAAATAAAAATCATAGAAGTACACAATTTGAGAATATACAATCCCAAGTTTTTTATTTTTATTTTTTAAGAAATAGTAACAAAAAGAAATAGTACCAATGTTTTTTTAAGTTAAAGGACTTAAATTCTTCTATTTAAATTTTCACGTGTGAGAATAAGTGTTAGAATTGTATAGTTAAATGATTAAATTTATCATATTTCAATAACTTAACAATTGAACAATATACACCCAAAATTTGATCATTACCAATTTTTATAATCTCACTTTTTGGCAAGATTTTTTTTATTTTTTTTTAAAGTTACAACAATGAAAAGGGGATATTATCTTATAAGTTAGATGAAATATCAACTAAACAACATCACATTACTTTGCTCTCTCTCTCTTTCTATATATATATATATATATATATATATATATATAATATGAAGAGATTTAATTGAAAAAAGACTGAACACAATGAAAAGATATTAAATAAATTGAAATTAGGTGACCAAGAGAAATATAGCTATATAAGGAATAATTGAAATAAGAACAACATATATAACAACTAAGATATTCTACTCCGCTAATAAGTAAGGAGTAACTACTACTATGACATTATAATTCTCTGAAGATTGTTCTGGTGCTGATAGTGGTGATGGCAATGGTTCTAAAGACGATGATGAAAATAGGTGTTGTACTGATAATGATAATGGGTTATAAGTCTTTAATCGTGTACTAAAATAAATAAAAAAGTCTTTAACCGTGAAAACAATTTTTTTTTTTTTTAATTATATAGTAGACTGTTTTAGTGTTTAACCATGATTCGGTTTGTCAATAAGTTTTTGTTTCTTTTCAATTCATCTATACTATTATTTAAGAGGTTTCCACTATTTGGATTCCTCAATTTTTACTTCAAAAATACCGTTACACATTTATGTTTAAGTAAAGACAAAACTAAAAGATAATCAGACAAAAATGCAACTCTAACTCCCACTAAAACATTGTCTAAAAAATAAAACAACTCTCCTATTAATTTTTAAATTGATTTATTCACTTATAAATTAGATTTTTAAAATAAAAATTATATATATATATATATATATAAAATAAAAAAACACAAATTTTTTTTTCTACAAAATAGTACCACTAACAAAAAAAAAGCCTCATTAGATTATCATCTTCTATTGATTATTATCTTTTAACTTTTTTTTTTAGTTGAATAGCAGAAATTATCTTTAATTTTTTTTTTTTTTTTTGAAAACAAATTATCTTTTAAATTTGAAAAAGAAGGTAGAGTACTTAAAATAGAATTAAGGAAAACGAATGTTTCTCTCTTGTTTTTTTAAACGACAGATTAGAAAGGATGTTGGTTTGTATTGTATTAACTACCCTTATCAGAGTTCTAATTATAACAAACAATATCAATAATTTTTTTACGCCCTTTCCGAACAAAATATTAGCTAGAATGTGGATACAAATTTAGGAAAACGAATTCTTATGTTTTTGGATTGAAACACACGCGTAGCAAAACCTGAGAGCTGGTTTTTTATTTATTTATTTTTATTTATTTATTATTATTATTATTATTATTTTTTTTATAATTTTATATGAGAACTAGTTTATCTTTTAGGATGACAGTCATTTGTGGGCAACATTATTCAAGCATGTGGGTCTCACTGGTTTAATCTTCGATTGATGCATGCTTGGTGGGTGCTGACTACTACTACTCACCTCTATTTCCTACGATGCAGTTTTGCATCATTTCAATCAGTCATTCAATAATAAATGTGGCCACATGAGGTGGGGGTATTTATTTAATGTGGATGTAACGTCTATTTAATATGGAGGTGAATGTTCTTTTACTATACACCACTGGGCCTTGTAGCCCAAGTGGTATCCGGTACCTCAAGTTACTACTAGTTCGAGGGTTCAATCCCCTAAATAAACAATTAGCCAGCCAAAAAAAAAAAAAGGAATGTTCTCTTAGTATACCAAGATTGGCATCCCATTAACTAGATGCTAGTATGGAGAGATAGGCATGGTTGGATTGGAGGCCAAGGTCCCTGAGTGAACTTGACCTTCTTCCTTTACAATGTTTGGTTAGCCCACATTGTCAGTATCTTGGCTGGGTCTGATCCTTTGTTTCTTTCTCACCCCTTCTTCATGGGCTAGGGTCTGTGAGCCTTGTGTGAACAAATCAAGCTCTACAAATACCTTCTCAAAATTGCTCTCAGAGCATCCACAGTAGTAGTGCTAAATAGCTATATGGCTATTTTTAGCACCATTAATACTTAAAATGCATGCTGCAGTAGTGGTGCCAAAGGTAAAATTTTTTAGCTTCTTTCTTCTTTTTTCGTTATCATTTTTTTTTTTCTCTCTAGCCGTTTGGTGCCTCCCTTGTCTCCCTGATCCCTCAGCTCGTCAGCCAGCTCGCCTACCTCTAAGACCCCATCTCCCCAAACCCATCTCGCCGAGACCCATCTCCCCAAGCCCCATCGCCAATTTGTTATGTTGGATCTTCATCTTCATCTGTTCTGTTGGAGCTTGATTTCTGGGTTTGTCTCCGGTTTGTGCTGGGTTTGTCTCCGGTTTGTGCTGGGTTTGTGTTTGTGTTTATGTTGGGTTTCCGCCGACCCACCCCTTCTGCTGACCCAGCTCACCGACCCACTACATGTTTGTGCTGTGTTGGTGAATTTTTATTTTGTTTGTGATTAGTGATTTTGTTTGGTCTGGGTTGAGGAAAAAGATTGAGAATTTGGGTTCGTGGTTTTTTTTTGTGGATTTTTTTTTATTATTCTAATGAATTATTTGTATTATTTTAATCAAATAGTTAAAAATATAAATCCATTGATGTTGGGTGTGAAGAGGTAAAATAGATAAAATTACTTTTGTATAAGTGCCAAATTGCTATATTTTTAGCTCTGCTGCTGTGGATACTCTACCAATTCTCCAAGAAAAATTCACTTCCCAAAAATCCTAATGAAAGGGGAAAAAAAAATCATAGAGGTACCCAATTTGAGAATTAGCAATACAGTTCCAAGTTTAAAATCATATAGTATTTTTTTTTTTTTTTTTGATAAGCATACATGTAGTATTTTTAATAATCTTACTTTTTGGCAAGATATTTTTTTTAAAAGTTATACCCCTCTCTCTCTCTCTCTCTTTCTCATATGCAAAAAATTTAATTGAAAAAGATTGAACACAATGAAAAGATAGCTTAAATAAATTGAAATTAGGTGACCAGGAGAAATACAAGGAACAATCGAAATAAGAACAAATAAATGACAACTAAGATATTCTACTCCACACTTTTTGATGAACAAGGTATTCTACTCCACACTAATAAGTAATAACTACTACTTTGAAATTATAATTCTCCTAAAGATCGTTCTAGTGCTGATAGTGGTGATGGCAATAGTTCTAAAGTCATGATGAAAATAGGGCATGGTGCTGAAAATGATAATAGTGACGGTTCTGAAGACGATGATGAAAAGCTGAAATCTTTGGATTTGGGGTCCAATTGCAATGCTGGATAGGGATGGCAATAGAGCAGGACGGGTCCGAAGAATGGGGTCTTCGCCTCGCCCCGCATAGTTTTGTTTTACCTCATCCCTGATCTGCATGATGGAGAAAATTTTCTTATCCCATCCTTGGCCCTTGAGGCCCCTCAAAACCTTGCCCTACCTCGTAAAAATCTACTTTTTAATTTGTCCACAACTATTACAATTGTTTTTAATAAAACCTGTTTCATTAATAAAAATATACTTGAAATTACAAATAAATTTATCCCATCAAATCAAACTAATTTTTAGCAAAAATTGAATAATATTATTAAAGTGTTTAACAAAACAATATCACAACAAAAACAAAAATCTCATAATACAAAATCAATAATTTAATAGTGTATAAATTTGTTTATAATAAAGACAAAAGAAAGTTTTAAAATTTGTACCTTATTTCCAACCTTGCTAGAGAAAAAAAAGAGGCTGAAAGCCTTGTTGAGTAAATAAAATATGTTGATGATATGTTTGTTTAAATAGTAGAGTTTTAAAGTATGAAAAATTTACAATTTAACCCTTATCAATGCAGGGCGGGGTGGGGATAGGGCAGGTTGAGTTTAAAAAGTCCAAACCCACCCCCGCTCCGCCTTGTGATGCAGGGCTAAAATCTCGCCCCATCCCTGCCACACCACCTTTGCAGGGTGGGAAAAACCCGCGTGGGGAGAAACAAGGAGGGGCAAGACGGGGCAAAATTGCCATCCCTATGCCGGGTGCACATTTGAACTAGAGAACCAAGACGGTACATATAATAATAATGATAAATAATAACAAAGCAACAACTAATCCTTTGTTCATCATGCTCTAAACTAAACCTTCAATAAAGAGTCTACTTTTCTATTTTGATGATGAGTGAACATGAAAATCGGTGAATTATAATGATATATATATATATATATATAACTACAAGTCTTACACCTTAATGAAACTTTTAATATAACTAAAACTCAATTTTGTAATTCAAATCTGATTCTCTCCTGTACTCCCCCGACTTTAAAATTCACTAATTTGTGTTCAACACAATTTCTAAATCAATTTCATTTTTCATTCATAAAATTAGAATATTTTATTAGCCTTTTGTAAGAGTAAAAAACAACCAACGACTTTTCAGGGAGATTGATATAAGATCTACACAACTAATTTTTAAAGGATGGGAAAAGATCCATAATGGGAAGTCTAAGCAACAGATTAAAGAAGAAACATGAACAAATCAAATGCATATATATGAGACTAAAGTTCCCTGGGTACATAAGATGGATTCAAAGGCTAAAAACTCTTGAGGCTATCTTTCCAATTTCTCTTTCTCTCTCTTGTTCAAGCCTAATCTATTTCTCCAATTTTTTTGAACCCCTTACCATGTTCCTCTTCTCCTCTTTTTATAGACATCTCACCCATTTTCCCCTCTCCCCAGTTGGCTTATTCCCAGCTAGATTTGGGGGTACTTGTCCCATCATCCCTCTATTATGCTACTTTTTGATCATGAAAGAGGACTTTTAAGGGATTTTCACTGTTCAGGCTAGTCATTCAGTATTTAATATGGCAGAGATTAGGTGAGAAAGCTCATTAATGCGAAGGTGACTATTCCGTTGTTCCTTATCTGTTCCTTGTGCTTCTTGAGATGAGTCTAAGGAAATGTGACATCTCGGTTTAGAAGGGGACTAGTCAGTTGTGGCTCCTTTATTACTTGCCAAAAGAGAAAGTTCTACCCATCACCTCGATAATGAACCTTGGAAAAGGAAGTTAGCCTGAACTTGCACAGTAGTGGGCCCGAAAGGTTTCCCAAAACTATTTCATCCACATATTTATCTTGGGCCGTGCCCATTTTCTTTAAAAATAATCTACTAGGCTTTTGGTTCTCATCTCGAGCTCACATTCATCCCTCCACACCTTTAATCATGTACTTGAAAAAAAATTCTTTAACCGTGAAACAAAATTTTTTTTTTTTTTATTTTAAAAAAATGTAGATGCAGTTTGTCAATAAGGTTTTTTTTTTTTTTTTTTAATTCATTAGTATTATGTTATCGATATCTATTGATTATTATTTTAAATTTGAAAAAAAGAAGGTAGAGCACTTAAAATAGAACTCTCTCTCTCTCTCTCTCTCTCTCTCTCTCATAAACGACGGATTAGAAGAGTGTTGGTTTCTATTGTAGAATTCTAATTATAACAAACAATATCAAAAAAAAAAAAATTTTACACCACCCCCAAAACAAAATATTAGCTAGAATGTAGATACAAATTTAGGCAGACAAATTGTTAAGTTTTTGGATTGAAACACGTATAGCAAACCTGTGAGCTTGGTTTTATATATATATCAGAACTAGTTTATCTTTTAGGGTTTCTCAAAAAAAAAAAAAAGTTTATCTTTTAGGATGACATGACAGTCATTCGGGGGCAACATTATCCAAGCATGCGGGTCTCACTGGTTTAATCTTCCCTTGATACATGCCAGGTCCAGGTGGGTGCACCTCTATACTGGCCATGATCCTTTAAAGTACTCCTTTTTAACATAAAAATATAGGTAACCCCCTTTAAGATACTACAAACCAGAAATATTAACTATTATAATATAGGGAAAATGTATAATAGACCCTTCAGGGCCTAATCTCATTACACTAGCATTAGCTGTCAAAGTTCATCGAAATTTCATAATGTTACAACCATCTACTTAGCTATCAAAAATAAAAATCCTATTACCACTGGAATAAAGAAAAGTCAAAGGAATTTGTATTGGAATGTGTACGTCTGACATTTCATATGCTAATAATCCTTGCCCGAACTGAATCCAAATCTGGCACTTTCTTGATGCTGTAAGAACACAATGATGTTAAAACAGCAAAATCAAAGGTCATCTTTTCCTTTCATTAAAATATTAAATAGCCTTTTATTCATTTACAAGGAATAAGATTCAGCAAAAAAAAAAAAATTTACAAGGAATTAGAGAAGAACAATTCACATTGCTAGTGCAAAACAAGTTTAAATTTTTTACAGTTTGCTTGGGTAGAGGGAGCCCGGAGAGTAGTAGAGGGGAAGGAGAAGGGTTTAATGAACCCTGTTTGGGTGTTTTTAAAGGGAGGGAAAGGGGTTTGGAGGGGTTCTAACTTCTACACTCTCATTTTTAATTCCCCTAAATTGGATAGATTAGGAAGGGAAGTAGAGTAGAAGGGATTAAAAATATTTAAAATGTCAATTTTGCCCTTTATATGTCAAATTATATTTATTTCTTTAAAATTAATAAGATAAGATCATAATTGTCAATTTATATGAAATTCCCCTCCCCTCTCCTCTCCTTATTTAATTTTTAAAAAATCAAAACAAAAGTGAGGGATATCTATCCCCATTCCCCCTACTTAATTTTTAAACATCTAAACAAGGTGAAAGGGGTAACCATTCCTCTCCAATCTCATTTACTCTCCTCTCCCAACTTAATTTTTAAAACATCCAAAGAAGGTGGAGTAACCATTCCCCTTCAGTCTCATTTACTCTCCTCTCCATCCCCTCCTTTTCTTGTACTCTCCTCTCCTTCCAAACATAGTGTTAGGAACATTGTCACAATGTAAAGGATTCCAAATGACTCATGCGCCAAAGCCTTGTTGTGGTAGAAGATGAAGAATAAAGAAACCATAGAACTCCAAAATAGACTAGCAATCAAGGAAATAAAATTTTAACTTAGACACAAAGCAAATAAACCTAAGGTATTTTTAATCTCTTAGATAATTCTATACTAATACCAAAATACACTTAATTCATAGGAGATGTTGCAACTACAATTTTGTCCCTGAATAAAAAACTAAACATATTTTGTAAAATAAAAACCCAAATTTAAAAAAAAGATTTAACCAAGAATACCTATGACTGGATGTTTAAAACCATACAACTTTTTCTTTAATTGGACTACACACATTGGCCTGATAAAATATATCTTGAATGGAAAAAATTTCAATATCAAAACAAATTAGTCTTCCTGAATTGAAGAAGTAATCCAGCATCCTTTTGGTTTCTATCCTGAATCACAGCCTCCTCTATGTCCACTACGTGTAACTTGAAAAGGTGAATCTTGACCTACTATCCTAATGCTCGCTAGCTATGTTACTAAACTCAAGATGTCTTAGTCTACCTTTGAGAGAGACCACCTTCGACCTTTTTTTAAAATATATAATTCAGTAGTTAGGGGGAGTGAGGTGATTTCAACCTAGATGTTTCCTTTGGAAACACCAGGAGATGCCCACCAATTGAACTAAAAGACTCTAAGCCAAAGGCCACCTTTAACCTACCAGCCTTACTACCTACTAAGCTAACACCTTAGCAAATATACCAATAACTTGTACTGTTGTACACCGCAACCACCTTCATGAAATTCATGCAAAATCCTAATAACATCTTCCTTGGCCTCTTCAGCAACATTAAAAGAAAACCTCAGTAATTCCATTCACACATGAACTTTTATCCCCATTAATATCTCTAAGAGCCCAAAAAACTTCTTCCTAGAACAGCCTAACCACCCGTGATCTCCACATCTATCGACAAGAGATCTTCACATAAGATCTCACAACTTCTTCTAAATATAACTTCTTATTAACAAAACAATCCCTTCCTTCCACAGTTGAATTAATCATCAGACTTCCAACAAAATTCACTCCTACAGAACTTTGCCATTACAATGGAAAAGGTTATTATCCATATAACTTCCAAAAGACAAATCCTTCTATAATTATTTAAAAAAATTAAATCAAATTAAAATTAAATAAAAATAAAAACACCAATCCTCACAAGATTCCAAAGAAATTATCTCCTTTTTTCAAAAAAATAGTATCCTTTTAGCACTCTTTTGACCACATACCCTTAACTTTTGCCTCAAACAGATCTCCATAGTAATAGCAACACCATATATGCTCTTACAAGGAAATCCACCCTCTCCAGAACCCAAAACACCTTTTACTTTGAGTTCATCCCAGACTGCAAAATACTTTGTCTCTAACAAATCACATCATCCACAAAGTCACACTCAAACACATAATATTAAAAATAAAAGATAGCATCTAGAGTTCCAACTTCCAATCCTAAATAACTTTCATGTATATCGGGTTCCAATGCTTCATGCCTCCCAATTAAAAACATATCACTCACTAACAATGTGCTCTTATCTCACGTATAGAAAACAAATCTGGAAAAAAGGCTTGCCAAGGCTCCTTGCACCGCATTTGCTGCAAGAAAAAGGCTTCCACCAAGACTACCTGAACGACTTTTCCACAAAGCCAGAAAAAGGTTTTTCCTCATGTACTTGCCTTTAATACCTTTTGTAGAGAATTACCAACCAATCATAATACCTTTTGTGAGAAGATTTTAGTTTTTGATCCAAGTCCCCCAAATCCAAATGAACAAATTAAATTACAAAATCAAGTATAAGTCCCAGAGTCAATCCAAGTTCAAACAAGAACACCAATAAGGCATTATATCAGGTTTATATTTATGGCATATGGCCTGTTAAATTAACAAAAGATATATAAAGTAAAACACATATTTTATATATAAGTGATCAATGTAATTAGACTCATCTTTTGCAAATGAATCTGCTTAAGTTCAAGTTTGATCTGATTATAATCAAACTTAATGGGAAGGAAATTACATTGGAGAGCCTAGTTTATAGAACAATCAAATTGTAATTTACTAATAAGAATTGGAACTTCTTTCCTCCAGTTTACAGCCCTACATTAAGTTATGGATCTCTTAAGTTGGCTTTGTCAATCTAATGAAAAATACTCATTTATCTTTTCATGTCCTAAGACCTATGTCACACCAATATTCAGGTGCTACCTTCTCGTCACAAAAACATGTTATAAAAGAGAAATATGCTAACCCACTTGTACATGATATCGCCACCAGGTGTTAACTTCCTGTAGATCCAATCTGGAACCAGATTTTCAAGAAGCGCAATCTGTTCTTCAACTTCTCCTGAAAAGGAGACAAGAAATTTCATCAATAATCAATTTTTGAAATAAAATCCTCTACTACTGGAGCACCATTGTACATACCTCTCTCAACAATATCAAAACTATTCACTATTATCTTGTGCACAAGCTCCTCTTTTGTTATTGCACAGCAGTTGACTGACTTGAATATTTGGTAAATCAGAGCAACTAGGTCAGGCAAGGAAGAAGACATCTGCTGGACTGCTGTTACACCTGCTATACTCTTCTTGCAAACCTCATCAAGAAATTCAAGGCTCTTGACCCATAATAGGAAAACTCTTTAGTTGAAAGTACAGGATAAAAAAAATAGTAGAAGAGAGAGAATTATTCATTATTATAAGAGTTACTCTTGTTTAAGTTTATATTAACTTGTTATCTTATATTAGCGTCTAGGCATTCTGGTAATCTTGTCATATAACTCCAATATAAATAAGTGCAAAGGTGAGGGACTAATTGATCAAACCCTACACCTTTTTTCTACTCTTTATGTCTCTCTCTGTATCATTCTTCTCTCTTAACCTTAATCTTTCATATTTTACACCACCTTAGTATTAGAGCCCCAATCCAACCATAAAACGCACTAACACAATCTAGAGATCATTGTAAGATGATAGAAGTATGCTGTTGGTGGCTCATTGGTTGAATCTCATTATTGTTTTGGTTTGATCGGCATGTATTACTACATGTGACTTGGGTTATTGTCATATTTTTAGTTGTTTAAGATCCATATGACTGAAGAGAAATCTTTGTCCTGGCTGACGACAAAAAAATCTTTGGTTAAATAATATGCCTAAATCGATTACCTCGAAGAAGTTGATTGGTTTAAATCATTTAGCTTGGGCACGTGCTGTGAAAGTTCTACTGCATGGGAAAAATTAATTGATATATAAGATGGTTATAGCATAGTATAAAACCCCACATCACCACTACAGTTGAATTTTATGACTCTGATAAGAAGATTTGGAAGTCTGTGGTAGAATCTTTTTTGCAACAGAGTAATGTTTCACAGGTTTATGAGATTTATGAGAAAAGTTTCACAGCTAAGGTGAGTACAGCATCTCGTAGCTTTAGGTAGGTGAGACAAAAAAATAAAAGTTAGCTTATTATCAAATAAAAAAGCTAGTTTTGTTGTTTATTTGGAAAAATGGGAGACAAAAAGCAAAAAGCTGGAAACAAAAGCAAACTTGCCAGACGGACAAACAGTTTGGAAACAATTGCCTGATTATTTCAGTACTCTTAAAAAATAGTGGGATCAATTGACAATAGTACTCTTTATGTCCCTGATTTTCCCTTTAGTTTGTTTTCTGTTAACTAATTGACTGAAGCCTTACATTGTTCTATCACCTTTGTTCCTACTTCATGTGTTTTTTAGGACCTTAAGTTCATTTGACAGCATAAGACTAGAAGTTATTCTTAAAAATTCTTAAGTCTATCCAGAGGCTTTAGGCTTATACAAAAAGAATTAAATATGTTATTTAGATAAACCCATCTTTTTCTAAAATCATAAAATTAGGTTATTGAAGTTCAAAATCAACTCCACACGGATCTGAAACACCTCTTAGCTTTGGACCATCTAATTAAATAAAATTGATTAGATATTTATATTTTTTACTAAGACTATGACCATATTAAACCCGCACTGCCCAGAATATTTTAAGTTGCACCCAATTGATAAGTTTTCTTCAAGTAAACTAGTGATTATTCAACATAATTAGACACTGTACAAAAATCATGATTTGCCATTTCCAGAAGTAGCCATTAAATTGGGAAAGCATACCATTAACTATCCCAACTAAAACACTTAGTTTGTCACTCACTATATACCCACACTTAGTTTTGTCACTCACTATATCTCAGTCCATTTATTATGAACCTAGAACCAGTTATTTTCTATAAGTGATAAGAGATTGAATGGGTCAAAGGCTGTGTTTGTTTTGACTTCAAAGTACTTCCGGAAAACCATTTCCGTAAAATTTGTGTGTTTGGCTGATTAGGAAAATTCGGTCAACTGAAAATGAATTCACCTTTGACCGTAAAATAGAGGTCCCCATGCAGAAATTCATTTCAGTTCTTATTTTCCCTTCAACCAATTTCCGGAAAAAAGAGCTCTCTCACACGCACTCAACAGCAAGTCTCCAAGCTCCAAGCTCCAAGCTCCGATCCACACACCGACGACCAAGCTCCGATCCACACATCGACGAGCTCTAAGCTCCAAGCTCCGATCCACACGCCGAGCTCCAAGCTCCGATCCACACACCGACGAGCTCCAAGCTCCAAGCTTCGATCCACACACCGAGCTCCACCATCTCCCTCACGCAGCCGATCCTCTCCACGCACAGTGAGTTTCCCTTTTCCATTTCTCAGTCCGATCCCCTAATTTCTCAGTCCGATCCCCAAAATTTCTCAGTCCGATCCACCCTCATTTCTCAGTCCAATCCACCCTCCCATCACTTCATTTCTCAGCTCGATCCACACAACTCTGGAACACACACCAAAAATACAAAAAATGAAAGGGTTGACCCACCCTTAAACCCATAAACAACCCAACCTTCATCAGTCCCTCATAAACAACCCAACCTTTATTATTATTATTATTATTATTATTATTATTTATTTTTTTAGGCTATGACTGAAATTTCTCCATTTTTATTGGGTTGATAATGAGTATTGGGTGTAGCTGATGTTGAGTGGGTTGCATAAATTTGATGTGGGTACCGTGGGTTTGGGTACAAATTTGATGTAAAAATAGTTGTTGTGGTGAGAGTTGGTTATTGGGCACAAATTTGATGCGGCTATTGTTGTTCTGTGAGTTGTGAAATTTGATGCGGCTATTGTTGTTCTGTGTTTTATCTTTTTTTTGGGAAACCCTTGTTCAGTGTTTTCTATAATAACAATGCAATGTGATTTGTTCATAGGTGTAAATATTGATTGTGATGGTATTATATTGTGTACGTTGTTGATGTTACAATTATACAGAAATATATGTGCATAAAAATTTTGATACTCGTTATCAATGTGGTTTGGATGTTTTCTGTTTGTGGCTGTTTTTATTTACTGTGTAATCAATAGCATGCTTGTTTGCATACCTCTTAGACCACAGTGTTTGTGATTTTTTAGATGAAGAAAAAAACCAAAGCCGCAATTCTTGCCTCAATTGCGTCTGTCCTCCTTGTGGGGGTTGCATTGTTAAGGAAATTGCGGCGTAGACATAAACGACTGCCTAGAGCGCCTTATGTTAATCATGCAGCCGAGAGAGAGGAAAACATAAATAGTGTTCTGTATGGAAGTGAGAGATATTGTGTAAATCAAATTAGAATGAAGCCTATAGCTTTCCACCGCTTATGTCACATCCTCACTGAGGGGGAGCATGTACGCCCGACTATTCACATGCTTGTTACGGAGCAAGTGTTTATTTTCTTACACATTATTGGTCATAATGTGAGGTTTCGTGTAATGAGTAGTCGGATTTATAGATCAACTGAGACTGTTCATAGATACTTTAAGGTCGTCCTTAGAGGGATCCTGAAATTATATAGAACTCTAATAAGATTGCGTAGCGAAGATACACCCCAAGAGATAAGGAATAGCAGAAGGTTCTACCCATATTTTAAGGTAAATATTGCGACTTGTGTATTTTTGTAAATTATGAAGATTTGTGTAATTTTAAACCATTATGTCTGTCAAAAATTAGGATTGTGTTGGAGCAATAAATGGTACACATGTTCGTGCACCTGTGCCACTTGAAATACAAGGAAGATTTCGTGGTCGCAAAGATGGAACCACGCAAAATGTGTTAGCTGCCATTAGTTTTAACTTAAAGTTTACTTATGTATTGGCTGGATGGGAAGGCAGTGCACATGATTCACGTGTGTTAAATGATGCATTTGCTAGGCCAAGAGGATTTTCAATTCCCAACGGTATTATACGTTTACTTCACTTTTTTGGTTTATTAGTTTAATAAATATTGTGCGTTTTCTTAAGCATAGTAGTGATTTGGTTTTATTTTTGAATATATGTAGGTAAATATTATCTTGGTGATGCTGGGTATGGTAATAAAAATGGAATATTGTCACCTTATCGAAGTGTGCGATATCACTTAAAAGAGTTTAGTGATCATCCTCCTGAGAATGAGAAAGAATTGTTCAATCTGCAACACTCTTCATTGAGAACTACCATTGAGCGAGGGTTTGGAGTGTTGAAGAAACGCTTTCGAGTGCTGGATGCAGAACCATTTTGGTCTTTTGAAACCCAAGTGAAAGTAGTGTTAGCATGTTGTGTGGTTCATAATCACATCATGGGGGTTAAACCACATGACCATATTATGAAAGATGCAATGAACGAAGTAGAGTCTAGTGACCCCCAACAAGAAACACAATCACGTCGAGAGTCCATTGAAGACAGTAGATTGTGAAATGCTAAGAGAGATGAGATATGTCAAGCTATGTGGTCTGATTATATCAGGAGTGGAAAGTAGTACTTTATTTAGATTTCTATGATTGTAATATGTGTTTTTTTTTTTTATAAAGACAATGTATTTACTATAGACTTCTGGTGGTGTAATAGAAAAGTATTTTCAGCATTACATTGTTATTTGATGGTATTACATTGTCATTTCGAGTGTTAGCATGTTTCATTTTGTTGTGCAAATTTATAAGCATGGTCGTATGTGTGTTTGATTTGTTGTTCATATTCCGAGCGTAATTACTAAATGCTACCCTCATTTTTAAATGCTACTCTGACTATACAATTTTCATATGTAGTAATGTCAAAGGGCAAAGAGAAGGTAAGCAGCAGCAACAAGCAATTCAGGTGCCTGCCCCTCATGCATGAAATGATGCTGAGGATACTTGCACAAGAGGCTGCAAAGGGAAACAAGCCCTCTAGCACCTTCAGGGCAGGCTCTTTTGCTCTTGTAGCAAAGGAGATAACTGCCCAATTTGGGGTTGAGTGCCACCCATCCTATGTTGATAATCGGATGCGAACTCTAAGGACCATGTGGTCTACTATTGAGAAACTTCGAAAGAAAAGTGGATTTGGTTGGGATGACAACCTAAAAATGATAACGTGCAATGCAAAGACATACCAAGAAGAAGTTATGGTATGCCTTCCAACTATATTTTCTTAATATAAATGATAATATATGTTTTTGTCCAAAAATTGAAATTTATAGTGTCATTCTTTGTTAGGATTCCATTACTTTTGTCAATTATTTGGTATTTTAAAGAGTTGTAAATGAAAAAAAAAAAAAAAAAAAGAGAAAGACAACCATATCTTAGTTTGGAAATTGAAGGCAAAGAATTATTTGAAAAGATATTCAAAATTTCAACCATATCTTGCCTAGTACGGTTTATTGTCCATAGTCCAAGAGTAATGTCACACCACCATATCTAGATGTTTAAACTCAGCATCTACTCCATACCATGATTTTATGTTTAATTTGACAAGGATGGACACCCACTTTGTTTTTCAAATAATAACAGATTTTTTTGTTTATCATTGACCTAAAACATTTAATGGCATCTATATTGAATTGAATATTGAATTTATGAGTGAAGTGATTATTGCATTGTTATTATACGGTCCTTCCTCCCTTATAGGCGCATCGAAAGCATGCGGAGTACTTAAACAAAAAAATTGAGATGTATGATGAATTGGCTATTGTTGTGGGGAAGGACACAGCCACGGGTGGCTTTTCTAAGTCCTATGTGGATATTGAGAATGAGCCGGACAATGGGGACAGTGCTGAGTTTGTTGCAGACAATGTGGAGGAAGGTGTGGTCGAGAAAGAGAAGAATACAATCGAGTCATCCACCACTGGGTCGGGAATTTCCAAGTCCCGCAAAAGAGGGCGTGCACCTTCTAATGCTGATGATAGTGTGCTGACTGATATGTCTGATCAACTGAAGGAAATAGCTGTGGCTCTGAAAGAAATCAACCGGGGCCCAGTGGATTACACAAGTCTTTACAATGAGGTTATGGCTATGATGGCGGATGGGTATAGTGAAGAAATGCTCGCAACTGCGTTTGACCACCTTTGTGAAAATGAGAAGGTAGCAAGGGGATTTCTAGCCAAGAATGCTAGGTTGCGAAAGCTGTGGTTGGATAGTTTTTTTTTTCTCACAACTTTGACTTATCTGTTTCATGTAGACTGTGACGGTAGTTTTAGAAATTAACTTTTGTTGTAGTACTAGTATTGATCTACCATTGTATTATATATGTAGTATTTTGTATTATTGGGACGATACAATTGCCCAAATTATGTATTGTACTGTTCAGATACCACGAGTAGGTATCATTTTTGTACACCATGAAGGTGTAATGACAATGGTGAACGATTAATGTGGTTGTTTTTATATTAATATTGTGGGTATATTTAAATGATTATTTTTGATGTTGAAGTGGATGGTTATTTTTGTACTGTTACAGATATGTCTAGGCAATGCAGGTGCTTGAATTTGGATGATTAATGTTGATGTTGAAGTAGATGATTAGTTTTGTACTGTTACAGGTTTGTCTAGGTAATGCAGGTGCAAGAATTTGTAAGGCATTTCATATTTTCCATAAAATGATCCACAACCAAACATGGGAATTGATTTTCCGTAAAAAATGAATTCCATTTTTCGTAAAATGTTTGACCGAACCAAACATGGAAATTGATTTTCCGTAAAACAGAAAGCATTTTCCGTAAAATGTTTGAACGAACCAAACACCAGAATTGATTTTCCATAAAACGAATTCCAAAACAACCAAACGCCCTGAATACATTTTCCTTTTCCGGAAAATAGCATTTCCGGAAAATATGTATTTTCCGGAAAACGTTTTACACGAAACAAACACAGCCAAAGATACCACATTCCACCATTGAGATATGAGACAAACAATATGGTTCACAGATTATGAAATAGAAAATTCAAGCAGATCATAAACAACAAGTTTCAGGGTTGGAGAGAAGCATACCTCTTGCAGTAGTGGCGGAGAACCAGTGGCATTCGCACCCTTGAATGTTACTTCTGCAGTATGATGAATGTTATCAATTACAACATTGTTGCAGCCTGACTCATCCACAATGGAATCAAATGCAGTCTTTTCACCTTCCAAGTGCGAGAAGTCTAGAACCCTTTTTGCAGGCTTATTACATGATGTCAACTTTTGGCTGGTACTGGTCTTAAGCTTGTCCTCACAACTAGGCATTGATATCTTTGGCATCAACTGTGCAGGTGTTTCTAGAATCAAGGGATCATCAGATGAGGCAAGTTTGACAAGAGGAGTACTTAAAGGGTTCGTCTGTTGTGCAGGGGAGTTGAAAATGGTTGATATGGAGCTGGTACTAGGAGATTCCTTCTGTTGCCCACCTTTGATATTTGGGTTAGTTACACCATCAGATTTGGAACATAATCCAGAATTTTCCATCTGCTGCACGCTTGTACTATCTTGGTTAATCAAATTATCAGTTCTGGCAGACAACAGAGCAATTGGAGATTCTAAGAGCTGAGTTTTTTCTGTTTCAGCACCAACAGCCTTCTGAGAGAAGTGTCTGCTTAAAGATGGATATGGATCAAAGTTTTCTGACAATGGCTCACATTCAATGGAAGTTGATTGAGATTCTATTACAGAATCTGCAATCAATTGCTCTGGAATTAAGGTCTGTTTTCTTTCGCTAAAAGGTTCTGGCAACATGGCCTCTGGAACATCACAAGCCTTCCCCCCCTCCCCCCACCAAAAAAAAAGTCAGCTCATTTCTTTGAACGTTTAAATGCGATATGAACTACTACACACTCTATTATGTATATTTTAATATAAATTGGATAAAATAATCAAAAACAAACATGGAATTCAAAGTCTCAAACACGTATTGATAAGCTAACAAAAGCAAACATGCAGAGAGTTAATCTTGACGCATTGAACAGAACCACAATACTAAGGACAACTTAATTAAACCGATTTCAAACATTTGTTATATAACACAATCATTTAATCATTACTCAGCCATGAAAGATATGCTTATATGGAGTGTATATATCACTTAAATTACTACACACTCTACAAAATCATATATCTTGGACAAGCTTCTCAAGTTGATCCTGAAACCCTTAAACAAAACCACAATAGGGTTGATTTCAAAAACCAGATACAACAGCAAAGTCATTTAATAATTACTCAACCATAAAAGATACGTTTATAAGTAGTGAACTTATTTTTTCCGCCTGCCTGTCACCTATATATTAGTGCACTTCCACGTCTTCCATTTTGTACAATCCAATTACCATCCACCAGAAAAGTCATATCAACTAACTTAATTCCCCAGAAATTATATTAGTCCCAAAAAAGAAGTAGCAGCAATCTGTCAACTTGTTCTTAGATTCTCATTTCAAACCTCTAGTATTATCAGCATGACAAACATCAATACTAATCTAGAATATAGAGTCAGAGCAATACCTTAGGCTGCTTGGTAGAGAAACTAATAAGCCTAGAAGCAAAAAGTTGATGCAGGGCAAAAAAATCAGATTGTTCACAGTGACCTTCTATAACATCAAATAGCAAAGAGATCTTCATGTCAGGCTTCATGCATAAGGTTTTCTTGTCATGCACAAGAATCTTTTCTATCTGAATGGCTTCAGGAAGTATATATTTTATCTGAGCAAGATGGCTGTACATGAATTTTCTGAAAAGGAAACAGTAAAAGTTTTATTCATCAAAGAAAGGTATAAACTAAATAATAAAAACATTAAATGAGATCAGGAAACTAATTGCTACACAGATTTCCTTGTAAAAAGTGCAACTCTGAGGGTTATCTGTGCTTAGGAACAGCATAAACTACACTCCCAAGTTTAAAACCACATGCCTATTCTAAATGACAAAAAAATACAGCAATAACATATTATTGATTCTGGTGATGTACAAGAAACTTTCAGAGTGACCTGATATATTCTTATAAGCTTGGAATAATACATCTTTATTGGCTAGTCAAGATGACGAAACTGTTTAATAGGCAAGCATAACATCCTCCTTTGTGAAAAAAGCCCTTAAATGGGTTCCAAACATGTGGATGGATAAATGATATATTTAATATTTCATAATAAAAAAACTTATATTTCACACTTTATAATTAAAAAGCATTTTCTTCTAATAAGTGAGGGAACCTCATTTTGTCTTTTATCTATTTCATATAAACCTCATTTTTAGTGATCAATGGACATGAGATTGCAGTGCCTTCCACCTTCATCTGTTTGCATTAGGCAATAAATGAACAAAAACATGGACAAATGAATCAAATAATGAATTTCACTCTACTATATTTAGGATATTTTCTGTTAAATAATCTTAGGCATTCACAATTTTTAAGAATTTCCCCTCATCATCTTGAGATGTAGGAACAAGTGGCAATGCCGCCATGATCCTTTCAAGTACTCCTTTTTTTACATAAAAATATAGGTAACCATAAAATGTTCCTTTAAGATGCTAGAAACCAGAAATATTAACTATTTTAATGTAGGGAAAATGTATAATAGACCCTCTTGGCCCATTAGGGACTCACTCTTTACACTAAAGTTGGCAGACAACAGAAAATGATCTGGCCCAATAAGTTAAATGATCTGTTAAGTAATGAATCTTCCCTCTAATTTTCTGTAATAAAAATAAGGAATCAGATACTACAGGAACAGAAATGTGAATCATTTTACTTAAGAGAAAATCCAAAATACATTCCACCCTTCAGGGCCAAATCTCATTACACTAGCATTAGGGGGACCATGTACACATATATATGACTTAAATAGCTCTAACCACATTTAGATCCAACATATAACTAATTCTAGAAGAATAAATTGAGAAAAATGTTGATTATCTATCTTCAATATGACAAAACAAAAATGCAAATGAAATTTTATATATATATATATATATATATAAGTAAAGATGTTTCATTAGGAGAAAAGACTACTTTATGTTCACAATGATGAACACAATGTAACCTAAAAGAATTACAAAATAATTATGCACGAGAATGAAGCGATTCTGTGAAATCTAAAATTGAAATGCTACTAATAAGACTCCTGTAAGACTCCACACACGAGACCAATCATCTCATTTATAGTTTTACCGTATCTCACTCATGTAAGAGGTCATCAATCCATTGTGGTTTAGATTACCACACCTCATGAAGAAGAAGTCACTAGTTCAAATTCCCATCCCCGTCCTCCGGGGCTCAAAACTTACATATCAACGTGACAAGGTTGTAAATTAATTACCTTTTAGTAAGAACTTCCACCTGAGCAGAGATATTTTGGAAAGTAGGCAATTTTTTACACAGAGTGAGCAACCTAAGTGAACAAATCATACGATCAAAGAACTCCGATATGTTCTTATATCTGAAAATAGAGGAAAGATCCCAAATATTAGAACCAAAAAAAAAAAAAAAAAAAAATCTTTAAAACAATAAAACAAAATAAAGACATGCATCCATTGAAATTAAGGTGCCCACTTGTCTGGAAGTTTTACTTCTCCCTCCTTGATTTTGTGTGAAGGCTCCTTAGTCTTCTCTGGCGTCTGACATGCCGGCTTAAGTTCCAAATTCTGGTTTGGAATAATTCCTAGCTTTTGCACAGGAGCAGGAGACACAGCAGTTGAATTTTCTGGACATGTACTTTGATCCATTCTTTAACAGCAACACACACATATAAATTAAGAGGCAGAGACAAGATTAGAGGGGGCAATAAGAAAGGTGAAAGACAAAGCAAATCACAACCCAGTTCTACAAAAACTATTTGATTAGTTTCATTAAGTTCAAAGCAATTTTTACATATCAAAAAAGAAAAATTCAAAGCAATTTTATATTTTGCTTATTGCACTAGCCCTACATTAATTTTGTTTAATAAACAATAAGAATAACTCAACTCACAAACTTTTTTTTTATTTTCACTGTAATAATCAACAAGAATCTGGGATATGAGGCAAACAAGAATCAAATTAGAGCACCCTATTAAGGAAAAAAGTTGAAAGAAACCAAAAAGAAACCCTAGAAAAATAAATAGATTTTCATTCTAACCGAAAAAGGGTTTTCTACAAAAGAAACCCAACCAAATTTACGCAGATTAGATTTCGATACAAAGTAAACCCTCGCCCACCCAAACACAATCAATCTGATATATCCAAAATGTGAGAGAGAGAGAGAGAGATCTGAACCTGTTGAAACTCATGCGTTGAATTGAAAACTGAAACCCCAAAAAGGAATTCTTATTTTTAGAGGTTGAAGTTGAAGACTTGAAGCTGGGGCTGGGGAAGAGGGAGGTGGAAAAGTTGGAACTTGGAAGCAGCTGCAGCGCAGGCGAGGGGGGAAATATTTGGCTTCTAAAATTTCAAATTTATATATGGATTTTACTCATGCATGCCCCAAATGGCACACGAGTAAACTAATATTGGAAAAAAATTTATTAAAAATTGAAAAAGTTTAGATAATTTTTTTAATTTTTAATAAAAAATTTTCAAAAACAAATTTGTTAACGTATACTCTTACGGTACACATTAACGGAATTCTTTATATATACGCCTGATTTCTACTAATACATACTAACTTCATTGCATGTGTAGTAGAACTTATTACACGCATGTGGGATGAGTCTCTTTTTTTTTTTTTTTTTTTTTTGAGTTTAATGTCGTAATTTTAAATTTGATAAGCCTTATTATATGCGCTTTACACGTGCGATGATGCTCTTTTTTTATTTTGAATTTAATGTAATTTTTCAATTTGAATTTATCTATTGTTAGTGATGTTACAAAGGTTTTTACAACATTTTTACAACAAATCCTACGTGGCAGATTGTTACTGGTTGTTATTGTTTAGGCAAAAAAGTAATCTTAGCATTAAGTTCAAATTTAAACCAATAAGTCAATAACAATTAACCACCTATGATTTTTTTTTTTTGAATTAACCACCTATAATTTGTTGTAAAAATGTTGTGAATGTAACACCTCTCTTCCTTATTCTTAAAAAATAAAAAATGGTGTTAAAATTGTAATTCAACAAAATTCAAAAAAAAAAAAAAAACCACAAGAGAAACTTTTTTTTCTAAAAAATAGCACACCCTCTGTTTGAATATATTCACTAACATTTAATACATTTTTTCCTAAAAACTAGCACACACTAAATCTAGCTGTTTACTTATTTTAAGTCCTAAATTTTAGTTTCTTAAAAATTCATTCCTTTGTAACCTCATTGACAATAAATAAATTCAAATTGAAAAATTACATTAATGTCAAAATAATAATAAAAAATAGTCTGAGGCTAGTAGAGATTAAGTCTATTGTTAACGAGGTTACAAGGGAAGGGATTTTTAAGAAGTTAAAATTTAGGATTTTGAACAAGAGTATACGGATGGGTTTTGTGTGTACTAATTTTTAGAAAAAAAATGTATTAAAGGTGTATGAGATATATTTAAATAGAGAGTGTGCTAATTTTTAGGAAAAAAAAAATTTCCGGCAGTTTTTTGTTTTTGAATTTTGTTGAATTACAATTTTAACTCAATTTTTATTTTTTAGGAATAAGAATTATTTAATTAGATTATGGTTTGACATTTTTTAAAGTCATAACTAACTTCTTGAAACAATACTTTGGTTTTAGTCAAGTGGTGAGCAATACAAACCGTCTGGTATTAGTTTCTTTATCATCAAAACTCACCGTTTTTACTCTCAAGAGAAAAGAGACGAGACAAAGTTGCAGAGAGCGAGAAAGAAAAATGAACGAGACATAGAGATGTACATGGGCATGGCCTCTTGCACTGATTGAAAAGTTTCAAGATTGAAATTTTCTTACTTTAATTTTTAGTTTTGAATAATTGAAATTGGTGATATGAAGAAACAAAAATTACACCAAGCCTAACCTAAATGATGAAGTCTTACGATTTTAGTTTTATTTTTATGCTGCTTGTTCCGTATTAATTTCCTTTGGATTGTGTTTAGTGATTAAGTATTAATACTCTCTTATTTTCGGATTCTTTAATCTTTTGGATTTATTTTTATTTTTCAATAATTATTTCTAATACTAGAATTAACATCCCTACCGCTTTATTTTTATAAGCAAATGTTAACAAGTATCATGTGATACTTATTAAGGTTGGACTACCGTTGGTCTCACTTAATAAAAAAATTAGATAAATAGAAGAAAAAGACATAAATCTGATCCTTTAACCTATGTTAATATTTCTTTCTCCCTATAAAACTGCTCCCATAGCCTATAAGGCTGCTAAAAAAATGACATAAAGCTGGCTGTTAACGTGCATCTTACGATGCTCATACATTTAGAATTTGCAGTACTAAGAAATTGCATGAAACATGTTTTTATAAGATTTTCTAATTTGATTGCTATAGAATGTACTGTATTTTTGGAAATGATTTGATGTAAACCTCTTATTATTCATTAACACGCCCACTCCTCAAGAATTGTTTTACTTTTTTTATCAAGGATGGTAATAAAAAATAAAAATAAAAATCCATCTCTAATCCAAACATATTCTTTGATGTAATATGGTCTCTACATCTACCAACGAAATTTCATTTGTTGGGATTCAATTAGAGTTTCACCAGCCACATGGAAATGATCTGAAGAATTTTTTTCACATCAAATAAAGAGTAAAGATCCTCTTAAAATAGGGTTGCCTATAATATTATGCATTATGTTGGTATAAGTATACATTTTATTATGTTACTTGTATGCTTCTTATAAGAAGAAATGTTTTGCTCATTTTTGCCACTGTGGTACATTTCTAGTATACTTGGTTGGCTTTTATTCTTAATAAAATTTCTTACATTATTTAATATATATATATATATATATATATCACTTAGTTTTTTTTTTTTAATTGGTAATAGTCTTTATTAATGCAAAAACTTCCAAGTATAGGGGTATAAGAGTGCCTAACATCAGCATCACAAACTACGATGTTCAACCAATTAAATATCACATAGTTAATTTGTGATTCTTGTGATTATAAAATCACGAACATAATAATATATGTCTACACTTTAAGATACGATTAACAGTCTTTAACCTATGTTTAGCAATATGTTTACAATTCCAGTAAGTTATTGTTTATGCTGAGAATGAAGTCATTCTCAAATATGATAATGAGTTGGTAGGAGCTTGTTGTCCCATGGATTCAAACAATTTCAAAACAATAAGTTCTCAATCGGATGCTCCATAGCAACTCCGTGCACATACTTGGGTGATGTAAGTATTAACATTTGCAATTCTAGAAGTATCTATATTGAAAATGTTTTTAAGTGGATTAAAGAAGATTATGCTTGGATTGATCTTTCTCATAAGTTGTAGACATTTGTGATGGATTGATTTTTCTCATAAGTTGTAGACATTTGTGAAGTGTCCTTGCTGTACTTTGCATCTTATGGTAGTTATGCTTCATACACCCCTAACCAATATCATTTCCTCATGTAACAAATTTATTTCTTCTCATTTAACTTCCTGGAAGTTGTGGTCTTACTTGAGACCCCTTGTGAGGAGGTGTTATCTCCAGTATTTTGTGTTTCAAATGCATGTAGCATCACGCTCACAACACATGGGTTTCATAGATCAACATGTTGTGAGTTTGATGTTGCATCCATTTGAATCATTTGATACTTCTGCCCTTGCTGGACGCAAATGTGATTGGCCTCTTGCCTGATAAATAAAAAAGAGAGTACCAAGCTTACAATGAGCACTGTATAATCCGGAGGCTTAATGCATATATCAGTGCTCACCAACATCGACAACTTGGTAGTGCAGCCATCCTTTAACTGTTCTCGTCCATGTAAGCATATGGTCTTTCTTCCTCTTCTAGTTAAACTTTTACAAACCATGAGGACTTGCAGGGCAAAGCATTAAACAGTGTTTTATCAGAATGTCAGCACTGTTAAACAAGTCTGCAGTTAATAAAACCAGGCTAAAATTATGAAGTAACTAGCTATATGAGTTTGCAATTAAACTTAAAAAGTTTCTTTCCAATGATGGTCTTAATAATAACCAACAGGTCCATTAAATCAATGCAAGGATAAGAAACCTGAAAATTCTAAGAAAACATAACTAACAATTACAAATGAAAAACTGACTCAAAATTGCAAAAACCATAAATTTCAGACTTATGGGGCATACAAATAATAACAATTGCAGCTGTTTAAATTACAAATACAAATATTTTACTCACTGTCAGAAACTACTGTAAAGGGGAAGCAATGACGTTGAACGCAGAAACTAACTAAAATGCAACTTCCTGCAACTTCATCTTATCCCCAATGTGTAAAGATGTTGGAACTCGTCTTCTTAGAAAAACTACATGCAATAAAATTCTTCTATGCTTGGAACTCTCCTTTTTTGTTTCTAAAAAAAAGAACAAGGCTGAAGCTGAACCTTAAATAAGTAGCTAGGAACCTGCAGAACAAATAAACCAAAAGGTTACAGCCAAGCAATTGATGCTATAAAGACATCATATTGAATTTCACATCGTGACATGACAAAACAAAGCTGGGGAAAAAAATCAACAAATGTAAGATATATATATATATATATTTATATATTCATTGTTTTTCTTCAATGTGGACAAATAAGATATCCTCTGTCAGTTCAGCAGACTATGATATTTAGTTGAACAGCCAATACTAATACTTGAATAAATAGCAAGGGGGCAAGTGTTTAGGCGTCTTAAATTATACCTCCTAGCCCTTCAATAACAAGGTGGAAGGAAAAGTTGTGGATTAAAGCAACCACATCCAAGGACTTAGGAAACGAGCAGTTTCTAATGGTTCGTTAATCTGAAAGCATTCACTGCAAAGGTTAGAGCTACAATGGATGCTCTGGTATTATTTAAGGGAGGTAGATAAACAAATAATATAGAACTCTATATATGAAAATTGTTAAACTTATGGTTAAGTGATTAAATTCATCATTTCCTAACAGCTTAAGCTTTTGGAACAATCGGTAATTTAACATAGTATCAAAGCAGAAGATCCTGAGTTTGATTCCTGGCTTTCAAGCTCTCACATATTTCATTTTGACTCCCACAGGAATTGAATGATCAATATTGACCAAGTAAATGCTATGATTAGTTATAATTTACTGGTGAGACATCTGCATGAGGCTGCATGTGAAAAAGTAAATGCTAGGAGGAAAATTTTTCTTTCAGTTTTGCCATGCTATTAGAATTTTGCACATGACATAATTCACGGGTTCTACTTTTACATAATTGTAGGTAGCACACAAGATATCAAATTATGCAAATTGTTGCATCATACAGTGGGCAGGGATAATATTCCACATTGAGGTTGCGTTTGGATAGTTTATTTTTTGCCAACTTATTTTACTATTCAGCTTATATTTACTATTATTCATAGGTTTCACTGCACTTTTTGGTACTATTCATGAGTCTTACTGTACTATTTCAATTACCTTTTACCTTTATCTACAGTACTTTCAGTAAAAAGTTTTCAGTTTTAACAAAATAAGCAGATCCTAAACAGGTCCGTTTGGCCAAGATCATTTTTGCCAGCTTATTTTGCTATTCAGCTTATTTTTGCTACTATTCATAGGTCTCATTATACTTTTGAATACTATTTATGGGCCCTATTGTAATATTTCAGTTAACTTTTACCTTTATCTACAGTACTTTCAGCAAAATAAACGGATCCCAAACAGACCCTGAGATTTAAGTAAGAACAATGTTGTAAGTATGAGCATCACATACCTCAGTATGCTAGACTATATCTTCCAGGCAATGGAGCAGTAAAAGTGAGTCATTTCACTGTTAATACTCAACAACCTATGTAACAAATGGAACTCATGCATGCTCCAAGGCATGATATATTTTTGAAACTCGCCGCCGAAACAATGGTTCCAGCCGAAATGATGGAATTTCACTCTGCCACTTTTTAGCTTCACACATCTCATTCCATGCCTGTACTATCTCATCAATTTTGAACCCAAGACCTGTAAAGAGCAGATTATTTCTAAGAAACTTAAAACAAATTTAAAAAATAATAACAATTTCTAAAGCAAAATTTTGAATCAGTATATATATGCTACCTTCCAATGCATTATCATTTGAACAGTGGTTCTTCACCATGACGGCTATATCCGTTGGAGAAGCTCCAGCAAGTTCAAACTTCTCAACTGCAACTTCCAAACACTCATTCCATACTGGTATATCTAATTTGAATTCCACAATTGATCGCTCATAAAGCATGGTGCCCCATAAGATGTTTATCTGAGACCTCATGTTTGCAGCCTGCTCCATAGCTTCATGCAGTGATATATCTTTAAATAGCCCATCCAATCCCATCTTCTGCAACAGCGTTTCAATATTCTTAGGTTTAGAAAGTTCACTTCGGCGTTGCTCTTCTAATTCCTCCCAAATTTGCATACCTTTCTCCATGTTGTCCTCGGCATTGTTAAATAGTTGTAGAACATCTGTCGAAGGCCATGTTTGCAAATCAGCGTTGTTTCCAATTGCATAATACCAAGAAAGTTTTGCCAGCTCAAACTGCTGCTGCCCTAGAGCAAGAAAGCCTTCATAGAAATCTGGTTTGATTTTCAGTGCTTCTTCATATCTCTTTCCTGCTGTTATATATTCTTTTTGTGCCCAATCATATGCAGTTTTGATCTGTGCAAGTATAGATTCTTTTGAAGCATCTTCGGTAAAATACACCCTCTTCCTTGCCCTTGACATGTGAACATTTCCCCAGTTGAACAATGCTAAAGCTGCCATCTCTTGGAACTTATCTCCTGCTATGTCAAAAAGGTCTTGTGCTTCCTCACTTGTAACTGCTTCCTCCATGACCTCGGAATAGAGCTTCATCCCAAGTTCATGAAGATCCAAGCATGTGTCAGATTCAAATCCAGCATGGTTCTTGAACAGCTGAGCAAATTGGATTATCCAGTCCTCAATGCAAGATGTCACCTCTAATTTCTTGCATTTTACCACATCACCATTTGTGGCTATATTATTACATTTTATACTATGATTCTGCACCACCTTCCCATTCAGCCTCTCAAAGAATGGATCCTTCTCAGGACTAACTTCTACTATGTACAGCCTTACAGAACCCTGTGATTCTGCTGATGCTTCAGCCCACCTCAGTTCTTCATCAGTAGTGATTGTGACTAAATCATCTTCTTGGTCCCTGTATTTGATAAGAACTGCTCTTGAGCTTGGAAACCGGTCATGGACAACCTCCCTTAGTTGCAAGAGGCTGCAATCAACCGGCAACTGAGCCCACCTTATGTCCTCCCCTAAAACCAATTTCACAGTTTTCTTAGGCACTTCTTCATCTATGCTACTAATTTTCTCCTCCACAACCACCTTAACGTCAGCCTTCTTGTCCTCAACGTTTTCTTCAGCCACCTTCTCCTCAGTTACTTCCTCAGCCTTCTTCTCCTCAGTTACTTCCTCAGCCTTCTTCTCCTCAGTTACTTCCTCAGCCTTCTTCTCCTCTACTTTGTTGATCTTCTTCTTTCGTTTCTTCACTTTCATTACCTTTGGTGGAGGTAAAGAACATTGTGGTTCAACATAATTCAGAGGTAATTCAATTACTGTATCATTCACCTTTAAACCTTTCTTCTCAAGTGCCTGCTTAACCCTTTCTGCAATCTCTAATGCCATGAGATTATTTGGCTCTATGTCCAATACTGTACTGACATCTCTCAGAGCCAGATCCAACCTGTTCAAAGCTTCATAACACCTTGCCCTCTTCAACAGTGCTTTACTGTACCTAGGTGTGACTTCAAGAGCCAAATTGCACTCATGGACTGCCCTGGGGTACTCACTGAGCCCCATCTGCATATAGCAAGCAGCCATGTTACTCCGAAGATAGGACACATCTATATGATTTCTAGGAAGCAATTTGAGGGCTTTCTCATATTTCAACATAGCTCCTTCATGGTCTCTCTTTTGAAACAACTTGTTCCCCTCCTCCTTCAATGCTTGAGACATAGAAATGAAAACTGCTGTATCTTTATCATACCCCTTCGGGCTTTTATCCCCAATTTTGCTTTGTTTTGGACTACCATCAGATGATGTTTCTCCTGCCTGTTTCTTTTTCTTTCCACTTTGCCTCCCCATTTGAATCCAACAAGCTTAAGTTCACAGAAATCAATAACCAATCCAAACCCAACCACCAATTCTAAATGGAACTTCCAACAAAGTAACAAAATATGTTGGAAAGAACTTCCAATTTTACTTCAAAATCAGATCCTTGGAGTATAATTCTATAATAAAATACACATTACAAATCCTAAACACATAAGAATGTCAAAAACCAAGCTCTTATAAAAAAGAACCCACCAAATCCCAGAAACCAATTCCACACAAAACCTTCAATTGGGTGTCAATTGCTACAAAAGAACTTCAAAATACTAAGTTCTTCTCTTCAAACTCAAAATGTTTTTTTTTGTTTTGTTTTTTTGTTTTTTTTGTTTTTCCTTTTGTTTAATCTCAGAAATGAATTTAATACACCATAAGCTCAAAACACAAACAAAACCAGCATTCCACTCCAAATCAGGATTTGCTACTACTTATCCAAGAATTAACAAACCCCGATTCAGATAAAGATTATAAAAAAAGCACCACTTCAACACAGCTAACAGATGACCCTTTTTTTCCAAAATAGAAATTCTTGATGTTCTTATCTTATCTGTTCAGAAAGAATCAGAGAATATGGAGAGGAAACTTATCTGGGAAAATGATAATTCTTCTGAAGCTTGAAACTTTCCGGGAAAAAAATACTCAAGAGGCAAGAAACTGCAGAGAAAGTTTGTGGGAAAATGGGATGTGAGGAATGGAAGGAAAGACCGAGCAATGTCGTTGGTTTGGCGTTCTGTAATGTACAAATGTGTAAGATTTTCACAGCTTGACGTAAACGCCACAAAAAGCACTGTAATATCTGAATACTTTAAAATTTTCTGACTTTTTTTAGTTTGATAATATTATGGTTTTATAATTTTAATATTACTATGGTATAATTTTTGGACAAGGAAATATTGTGGGCCCCACGTTTCCGTTGATTCCAACTTCCTTGGGGAGGTTTTGATGAAAAGCAAAAGACATTTTATCAAATTACTATAGCCACATCCATTTGTCTGTTTATATCTAGTTATTATGTTACCACTTTTTCTTTTGTTTTTTTCATTGGTTTGTTTACTTGAATTATGTCTTCAGCTAGATTCAATTCAACTTAAACTGTTTATTAATGATTATTAATCAAATCCAAATGATCTTTGTGAAAAATATCACACCAAACATGTGACTAGTTTATATAAGAGTTAATGTACATTAGTTGTGTCATTGCACTTTTCTCACATGCACTAATTTATGGGCACAATTCATCCCATAAAATAAAATTTTTAAAAAAAATTATGGGCACAATATCTACTATCAAATTTTTTTTTCTGCCCATGATATCATACAATGTAATAAGTTGTTAACTTTTTTTTTAAAGGTAGATGGTGAGGGAGAGAGAGAGGTGAGAGTTGAACCATAGATATGAGATTTGGAATATCATTATGACTTAATTATTACTTAAATTCTAGTTTTTAGCATTTAAATATGCTTTTATTGGTGGGTTTTAGTTAGCTCAACTAGTAAAAAATTTTACGGTTGAAAAAAATATCTGAAATTCAATCATCGCCTACACCAAAAACCGATTAGTGACTTGATCTGATTATAAAAAATTATGAAACTCTTTCAATATATATATATATATATATGCTTTTACTAATTTTATATGTGTGTGTGTAGGGAGGGGAGTTTGACATATAGGAGATTTTATATGTTCACCCAAGCCTCCATTCAAAATTGGCTTGTGCTCTTCTTTTTTATTTCTAAAAACTTTGAAAATTAATTTTCTTTTTTATATTTTATTACAATAATTTGCTAATTGACAGTTTTTTTTTAATCAAAGATAAATTATAGAGACACAATAAACTTTACAAAAAAATTCACAACTTACTAAGATGATAAGTTGTGATTGCTTACAAGTATAACATCACTTTCAAATTTACTTACCATTAGTTTTATTATACAAAAAATATAATTGTTGGGGGTTTTTCTATTATTATTTTCCTATCAAGAAAAAAAAACAATTGTTGGGAGGGGGGTGGGGGTCAATTATTTTGTGTTATTAAATTAATTTGTTTAACTAATTCCCCCCCCCCCCCCCCCAAAAAAAAATTGTATCAAATTAAAGCTTGTTACTAATCCCAACATTGAAGTATTGAAAAAACTCATACAAACAAAAATATTAAATATCAGTGATCATGATCATGAGACATATAATTATCATTATAAATAAGAATCAGTTTTTCAATAGTAATGATTAAGATTGGCATAATAGTAGATCAATCAAGTGGTCAACGATTATTTATTAACCTAGTCATGTTAGATTCTTTAACCATTTTTATAGCTCATCATATGTATTTGATGCCTCCTTAATAATATCTAGTTACCAATTATAGTATTAACTTATAACATTCATACATCACGTATATGCTAAATTTTCTTCAATTGAAATAATTGAATGTGGGTTTTGAGATATATGTTCTTCAAGTAAGTGAAATTTAATGGAAAACACAATCATTACAAAAGTAACTAAAGTAAATTGAGATAATTAGTCTAAAAGCAGATAACAATGAAAAATATAGTAACTTTTTAGTTATAAGTAAGCAGAATGAGAGGAGTAAACAAGTGTTTTTTAAGTGTAAGTTTCAAGTTCAGCCTAAATGTACTTTCTCAAACTAGCTTAAACATTTATAAAACGATCATTTCATTATTCTTAATAAGTGGGATAAAACCCATGAGACCCTTAATTTTTTATTATAAAAGTTTATTTAATTAATTCATGTTTTATTTATCATTGTATTAATGAGAAGAAAATAACGTAAGAATCTTCCATTAACCATTCCGTGGAGAAGTAGTCCAAGATAGGAACACAGGTTGGAAAGAGTCTTGGTCACACAGCCACTTTTGTTAATATAAAAAAATCATTAAAGAAGTACAACAAGTGCGAGCGGTGATAATGAAAAGAATAATATAATAATTCTTACCAAGTTGCTTTTACAGTATCCACGTTCCTCGTTAACCACATGTCATCCTTTTTTTTTTTAAAATTACTTTTATTGTTTTGGGTGGACAGCCATTGTTTCTGTTTTCTATGACCAATTTAGCGGTACAAGTAAAAAAATACATTGAAAGATTATGGGACCCACTCTCATTTGTCTGCCACTCACATGTCCCCAAGTGCAAGTCATGTGAAGAAAAGGTTAAAGTAAAGTAACGAACTCTTATGGTGGGGTCCTCTTCACTTCAACTGCTAATCACAAATTCACAAAGCAGCTTAATTGCATACTTCACAAGTTAACCGCAGACGCCGCAGCCCTTGAATTGCATTTGCATTTTAGACAAGTACACAGCCTTCTTGGTTAAGCTAAAACAACAGCTAGATTTTTATCTGTCAAATCTTGGACTGTTTGTTCAACTCAATCTACGGTTCTGGGTTTGGAAAGATGAAAAGCCTTCAAGGCCATCAAATAGACGTTGCCCTCTTGCTTTCATTTTTTGGTTTTAAGTTGAATCTCTTGTTTCATTTATTTTTTAAGAAAATGGTTAACGATCTATTTAAATAAAATTTTTATGAAAATTTTTTTCTATAAAAGTAATATCAAAATTTTTCTAAATTAGATTGTTAATCATCACCCTAAAAACACTCGTTAGTATAATCCATTTTTTTATGATCAAAATTTAGATGCAGTACTTAGATTTCGTTCCTTAAATTCTACTTTTAAAATTTAGCTATGTAGACGTACTTAACTAAAAATACACTTTCATCATATAACAAAAATGTCATATGCTAAGTCTTAAGAGAAGAACCTAAGAAATAGGACTTAAATATTGCCATTTTCTATATATTGTGCATTTGGCATGGATTATTTTTGCCAATTTATTTTACTATTAAGCTTATTTTTGTTACTATTTATCAGTCTCACTGTACTTCTTAGTACTATTCATGGATCTCACGGTACTATTTTAACTAACTTTTACCTTTATCTACAATATTTTTAGCAAAATAAGCGGATCTCAAACGAAAAACTTAAAATATGTGTGTGTGTGTGTTTTTTTTTATAGATTTTATTAACAGATGGTTAAGCTAAAAGTATTGCATAAACAACCTACTTGATAAGCTAATGCAATAGCCAGATTTTATCTATCCAAATCGTGGACTTTTCCATTCAGCTCAATCGCACGGTTGTGAGTTTATATGGAATGTGAAAGGATGAAAAGCAAGGCAATTGAATAATTGCCCACTTGCATTTTGTTATTGTATTTTTTATTTTTTATTTTTTGGTTGAAACTCTTGCTTTGGTGTATTTCTCCATCTATTTAGTCTGTTTAGATACCACTTATTTTGCTAAAAATTAAAAATTAAAAACTGAAAACATTGTAGTAAAATAATTTTAAAACACAAATCCTAGTACAAACATGACATGAGTACATGACAAGACAAATTGCACCAAAAATAAATTTGAAATATTACTTCATGACATGGAGCTATCACTAATAGTGAACGGTTGAGTGTTGAGCCAAAAAGTTACTAGAAAGAATGGCGAAATTTACTTTGATTAAAAAATTATATTTGAATGAATGGTTGGTGTTTAGTGTATTTGTGTTGTGGATATATAATAATATAATATTGATTAATACTGTTGAATATTCTGTCTATAATACTACCTGTGCGTTTATCTTCATTTAGAACGCAAAACGTGCAATCAGTGCAATCCAAACGCACATTTAAAGTTCATTATTAGATAACTTTTTTAAGTCTCTAGGATTAAATATTGCTTTAACTATTTAATGAACATGCTTTCATTAAATTAAAAAAAATTAAAAATTAAAAAAAAAAGAAAAGAGGATGCAACATCAACTTCCAAGCATCTCAAATTGAAGGAGGAAGGGAACCTTTATTACAAATTAAAACAAAGTTCAGGAAAGCTGTACTCTTAGCCGTGACATACATCGCTGCAGAGTTGAACTCTCTCTTTTTCCATAACCAACAATGATATATATATAATACACATTTTTCTTCTTATTGCCATGTCAATCATGGTTGTGCTAGCTTTGCCAAAAGAACCAAGTCTAAAATCTTAACGTCAAGAGTGTCGTCCACCTTTACAATTCCCGTTACTGCCATCCACACCAATCAACTTACCAGTGGCACCACATAGCACACCAGCCATGATTTTAATCTTGTCATTTTTCCTTGGTACTAACACGTCCATTTCATTAGGAAGAACTGTTATGGTTTCACCATTGCCACTTGACCCAAGAACAGTTCTAAAACATTATTACTAAAGCAAAGTTGAATGAATTTTTTTTTTTGAATTTAACATTATTTTTGAAATATTTTAGTTAGTTGTCGTGTTTGCAAAACTATTTAGCAAACTAGTATCTTGAGTTTCTAAAACTCGAGTTCAAAGGTGGAATTCGAGTTTTTAAGACTCAAGTTGCATGTGATGGCAATCTAATGTGGAAAAAAATCTACGTGAAAATCAAGTATTTAAAACTCGATTTTCGTTCATCTTCGTGTTCTTCTTTTTCTTCACCTAATCCGTTCTTCTTCTTTGCTTTTCTTGGTTCTTCTATTGCGGCTTCCTTTCTTTTTTGTGCTTGGGTTCTTCGTGTTCTTCCGTGGGTTTCTTTCTTCTTCGTGTTCTTTCTATTCTCATGGGGACTATTCTTTTTCTTCCTCCGTGGGTCTCTTCGTCTTCTTTTCTTCTTCAATTTCAGATCTTGTTCTTTCTTCTTTAGATTCTTCTTCTTATTTTATGTAAGACTCGAGTTCCATGTGGCAAAAACATGTCCATGTCAGTAATCAGAACTCGAGACTTTGAGGCTCAATTTCTTTATTGAACTCGAGCCTCAAATGCTGGAGATGCAATTCTCCTCAGTTCTTTTCAATGCCTGCTAACTAATGATATAATGTAGCATACCCCAAAGTTGAACTATTCAAACAACAAGTATTTTGGCTCTATTCAAACCGCAACAAACCATAATTTGGCATCTCCCTCCACAATGATGTGTCATATTTGGCTCAAGGGTGCCTAAGGCCCCACTTGTCCCAAATTTTCAAAACAAAGTCTCAAGTCTCCCATAGCATAAACAAAAGCCCTTATAGATAAGTTTTGCATTTTTCCTCCACCTCCAAGAGGGCCCCCTTAATATTAAGTCGATTGAAGTCCAACATAATTAAAACTATAAATTATTTCACTAAACAAGAAAAATGTTATGAGTGTGCATAATGATTGACAATTAATTATCTTGACAACTTGTAAAAGAGATACTAATAAATCCTAAATATAATAACTTAATTAACAATTCCACATCTCAAAAAACAAGAAGAATGGTTGTAAAACATATACATACATATACTCCCTCCGTCCCACTTTTTAAGAGAACATCATTTATTATTTTGTCTACCTTTTAAAAATATATAAGTTTCCAAAACTACCCTTAAAAAAATTTATCAAAAAATTGAATTAGTAAATTAATAGGGGTATAATAGGAATATTAGTAAATTAATGACTTTTATTTTTAGAAATAGGACAATATTTTGGGACATCTCAAAATGGAATAGATGACAAAAAAAGTGGGACAGAGGGAGTATATATATATATATATATATATTGATATTTAAATATTAAAAAAAACCATTCAATTTTTTTACCTTAGGCCTCGAAATGTAATGGGCCATCCTTGTGATGAGCGGTAGTTTTCCTTAGCAACTATATGCATAGCCTATTCAATTGCAACATGTTTACTTCAATAGAATCATGAAAATGGATACATATGGCCCAAGATTTTTGTTGGAGTCGGCTTTTATTTGTTATTAGGCCACGGGTCAAAAAAACCTTATTGATTGAGCATCGTTAAGTGGAGTGAAGTGTAATGAGCGTAACGAAACAACACGAAAAATAATATAAAGCAAGAGTTTAGTGGAGTGGTTGATCTGAATAAAAACCCAACCCAACAATAATATAAAACGAGTAGCTGTTTTGAATAAAAAATACTCTAAACCCAACCCAACCTGATCAACGCACACCCAATATAGGCTAACGATCTTGTACTTATGCCCATCATTTACAATTTATCTAAAATTTTGCAATTGGAGGTATCCCTTTGTTACTAAAACCATTTTAAAATTTAAACGGTTAATATGCAGAACAAAGGTATGATTAACAATTTGAGAATAAGAATGCAACTCTTACAACATAGTCTCTTCTTTTTATTGAAATGACTTATTCGAGAGATTAAGGTATGTTTGGTAACTGTTTTTTTCCCTTATTTTCTGTTTCCAAAAACAATTTTTTATTTTTGAGACTAAAAAAACTTGTTTGGCAACCTAGTAGGGACTAAAAATAAAAACTGTTCTCAAAACTCAATTTGTGAAGAAATAGAAAACATGCAAAATGTTGTTTTCAGTTTCTAATTTTCAAAAGTTAATGAAAACACGCATTTAATTAAATGGATTTGTCTTATTTAATGAGTTAGTATTAGAATTCAAATCCTAGTAACAATATATTTTAGTATTTTCTATTTTTTCTTCAAAAAACTATCTTTTTAATTTCAGCTAACCAAACATGTTTTTTATTTCAAAAATATAAGAAAATTGTTTTTTCTTTATATTCTCAAAAACAAGTTTTTGAAAAGAAAAAACAAAAACTATTATCAAACATAATCTAAAGATGAGCATGAACCTTTGTTTGTATATCACTTAGAATAAAATCTTTATTTCACTTTTTATATATTCAAAAATAACCTTTATATCTAAGTGAAGATGATTTAATGACAAGAAAAATTAAGGATATAAAAGAAAATTTTAGAAATTTAAAACTCAAATTCCATAAAATTATAACACACATTGTATAATTTAATTATAACTACTACTTGTGGTTACAACTAAAAATGTTATATATTTTTTGAGGGGATAAAAGCCCAAATTCGGATATAGGGCCTTGGGCCCTATTTGAAGATGTGGGTACGTCCGAGGAGGAGTAAACGATTGGGAAAGACCCTCGAATGGAGAATCGCATAAGGAAAGGATAGAGGAAAATAGTCCGAGGAGTGTATACTCCTCGAACTTGAAGAATATAGGTCAAGCCAATACCTGGACAGTTTGGGTGAACTTCCAGGAAGTTCCAACGATAAGGATGAATTTCATGCACGTATAAAAATGATAAGAATAGAGAAATATCTAAAGCAAAAGCTGCTACCACCGCATTTAATGCCCTGCAGCAACTCTTCTGACCGCATTTATGTGGAGAAGACCCCTAAACAGTGTCATCTCAGCAGCCACCACTCATGAAGAGCCAAATAAGTCACCTGATGTGACATGTACTCAAGTGAATGCTTAGATGAGGAACAAGTGTACGATGAAGATATTAAAAAAGAAGATTATATAAATGTAAGAGACCTCTCATAAAGGAGGATCGGAGAAAAAGAGAAGAAGAAGAGAAATGAAAGTTTACTGTAGTTCTAAGAATGATATTGGTCTTTCAAACAATAATTTACCTCTTTGGACATCAGTTTATATAAGTTTCGAGCATTTTTTTATTCTAACTCATCTTTTAAAACCTTGATTAATTGTTGTTTATTTCACAAACAGCTCAGTTCTTTCACCCATTCTCTACAAATTCATTGTGTTGGGCTTGTTGGGCTCACATCCCGTATTTTTTGGACTTGGGCTACAAATCTTGTCCCTACATTTTTATATTTAAATAATAAGAGCTTCTAAATACGCACATAGAAGAATGACAATATGGTGGAATGAGGCTAGATCATGATTGCCCTGTCCACGCTTTGTCCCCTTTTTAGGGCAGGTTGGAGATGTTTTACTAACCTAATGAGAGTGATGACATAAAGATAAAACATAAAGAAAAATACAACCATGAAAATACTAAAAATCCGTCTAAAATAAAAAATAAAATAAAAAAGAAAATACTAGAAGAGAAGGAATGACAAATATTTTGAAAATAGTAGTAGAATATGTATAAAATAAACTAGCCTCATCACATGCGCTTTGCACATGCGATGAGGCTCTTTTTTTATGTTTTAAGTTAAATGTAATTTTTTTAATTTGAATTTATCTATTATTAGTGAGGTTACATGGGAAGAAATTTTTAAGAAACTAAAATTTAGGATTTGAAATAGAGTAAACTGCTGGGTTTAGTGTGTGCTAGTTTTTAGGAAAAAAAAAAAAACTCAAAAGTGCATGAGATATATTTAAATATAGAGTGTGTGCTAGTTTTTAGGAAAAAAATTTCTTTGGAAGTTTTTTTTTTTTGAATTTTGTTGAATTACAATTTTAACCCCATTTTTAATTTTTTAAAAATAGAGATTATCTAATTAGATTAAAGATATTTTTGACATTTTTTGAAATCATAACTAAAATTTTGAATTCTCTTAATATATAGAGATAAATTATAGCTAACATATGCATATATACATTTTGAGATGGATTGTAGCAAAGACGAGGCAGGGTGAGCAAAACCTGTCCTCGCCCCATAACCATTTTGTGGTGGGGGAGAAGCGGGGCAGAGCGGATTAAGTGGGGGTGGGGTGTTTTTGTCATCCTTTATAGCACGTGTGAGTAGTAAGCAACACTATTTACTTGACACGTTCATAGATCTCTTTTTGTACAGGATTCCGATTTATACAACCAAGCCCAAGTCCAGTTACATTAATGGACCGTACTACAAGACATTGGGTCTCCAAGCCCAATGAATTCAAAGAAACTAGTTTTTAAGAAGAAGAGTTGTATTGAAACAGGGACAAGTCAGACAACACGTGACTTAGTACTTAGTACGACTCATAAAAATTTTCTGACGTGGCGGGACATGATTGGTTTGTCTGCGTGGAGTTAAATTGCACCTTCAACCAGACCATCTTCACGTGCAAAGGCCTTCCTCTTCTTCCTGGTTCTTCTTCGGGGTTTTTAACATTAAAGAAAAAGAAAATCCAAAACATTACAGATAAAAAAAGAGAGAGAGAAAAGAAGATGAAGGTGTTGTGGGTGATCCTACTTTCATACACTCTGTATCACCACGTGTTAGCCGATCAGATCTTCCCAGCCCAAGTTGGTAAATCCTGAATTTGATTTCGTATCTGTTTCATCGATTAGCTACAAAGACTGTCTTTTTATTTAATTTAGTTTGATGGGTTTTTTTTTTTTTTTTTTTTTTTTTTTTAAATTTCTTTGGTAGAAATTTCAGGCTTTTATGGGTTAATGCGTTTCTGGGTCTATGGAAAGTCTTATAGGGTGTTGTGTATTTGGGTTAAAGTAAGTGAGGCACATACTATTTTCTCATTTAGAGGGTTTATAGGAATATTTGTGGTGATTAATGATTGCAAAACAAGTTCCTTTGCTTTGCTTCAAAATAATCCTATTGGCTTCAAAGGGAAAAACTTAGGTACATTATATTAGGTTCTCCAATTAAATTCACACACTTATCTGCATTGATCAATACAGCACAAACAGTATTATCTTTCCTGAAGAGAATTCAATTCAATCCAATTGTGTGTTTGAATTTTATTGGGAAACCTAATGTACTGCATCTAAGGAACAGTACTTATGTTTTGTCCTTAATAAAAAACAAGAGAGTGGGACAGTTCATCTATTATTTGACTCACTGAAGGAGTCGTATTATGGCTTGTGAGCAAGGGATGTAGACTAGAGAGATAATCTTTCATAGTAACTAATGGGTATTTAGAGCGTTTCAGAATTTAATTTTAATAGGTGTCGTGCTGATTATAGAATGATTTGTGCTTTGGAGGGCCTTGTTTGAAGGCTTAATCAATTTTAGGGCTTTAAGTAAACTATATATGGAACTTATTGTTTATATTATTGACCTAGTGGTTCAAAGTATGATGTTTTACAGTTCCAAGGGGTTTACAATCTTGTTTAGTGTTTAAATGGTCTACTAAATAGGGCCAAGTTTTATTGATGATCCCTCACATGACACCAATCGGCTCAGTAGGAATTTTGCATCAATCTGAGAGCTGGAATAGAATGATGGATCATATTTTGATCCATATAGAAGCCCCAAATGTTAAGAAATGGCTGGCTGCTTCTGCTTATGCATGCTTATTTCATCCAAGACTAGTAAAATCATAGATACTGCAACTATGATGACAAGGTGTTAAAGAGTGGAATAAACTATCTAGGATCAATATTTTTGAGCTGGAAAAGGACTTTTGGGAACATTATGGAATGGTTCTGCCATAGAAAGGCTGTGGTAGGTGCTGACTATGTATTGAAGTGGCAGTTACAGTCCCAATGGCTTCAAGGGCCTAATGATTCATGTGGGTGTATCAGTTAGATTGTTATATGTGTTTCTTTCCTACTTGGTGTACAAGCCAGGTCTTCATGTGGAAGTTGTGTCTCCAACCACTTTTTCTTGTCTCTGTTATTGGCTATGATCAGAAAGTCTTTTTTCTTGTAATTTATTTCTGGCACTCCAAGTTAATGTTCTTATCTCTACTACCATAACTTTTGATCAGCAGGTGGCACATTTGGTCGCAGCTTCCGTGAACCAAAGTATAAGATTGAATTCCATCCAAAAGATTCACCTTTTCATCCTGTAAGTAGTTTAAAAGCCTTATAAATTTATTTGTTGTTTGGTCCTAGCTAGATGGATGCTCCAAATACATTTAAAAAAAAGAAGCCATTTTGGGTTTATGGTCTGCCTTCGGAGATTCCCCTTTTTCTTTGACTGTTTAAACTTAATCTACTAAGCATTTTTTGTTACTTGGATGTCACTTTTTTGAGTAATTAAAGTTGATTGTGCATGATGCTTGATTTATTGACATGTACTTCTTGTATTTTCTCCGAATTTATTCCAGTAGAAAATATGAGGCATTTTTGTCACCTTTTTGAGTAGTTAAAGTTGATTGTGGACAATGCTTGATTTATTTGACATGTACTGCTTGTTTTTTCTTCTAATTTATTCCAACAGAAAATATCTTATTAACAGAAGCCCAATTAGTGCTCTTTTCTACTACCATAAACCTTAGGATAATATTTTTTATCATGAAAGCAGAAATGTTTTTGAGGTATGAAAGTGAGGTGGCATTGTTCTTTTCTTGCAATAGTAAGTTTGAACAGAGAGCCATTGTTACTCTTTAAGGTGCTTAACCTTATTTAACATGGTAAAAGTGCTTTCCCTGTGCAGTTATTACTGGCTTGGATTTTCATTAGCCAGTGATTCTGTCAAGTTTTGCTATATGAGATTGCCTTGGTCAGTTTCTTGTAAAGATGGTGTTAGAAGATGACCTTGGATCACATTTTTGGTTCACTGATTACTTTTTAATCCATATCTGGTTTCCTTCCAAGTTCTTTGTGCCCAAAATTTATTGTTTCTATGTTAATTGAAGAAGAGAAAGTACAAACTGTGAAAGTTTGGTCTAATAATTGCGTTATATTTGGCAGGATGATGATCAGGAGTCTGTGGTTATGCCCAATAAAAATGGGGAGAATTTTTTATGTTTTTTGCCTAAGGTGGAGAAAGCCAAGAGTGGAAAGCCAGTTACTCAGCACAACACAAGCAGCATGATAGTGGAAAGCAAAAAACGAATTAAATTGAAGACACCAGATGAGCTGCTTGAAGCACTGAAGGACCAATGCTTGATCAGAGTTAGGATCTGTCACCCAAAAACTATCTTGATTGTGTGCCTTGGTTGACTGATACTTTTTAAAGTTACTTAAATTAAAAATACTTGTTTCTTTGTTGGAATTATGTAGGTCGCATTAAGGTGCAATACTTGTTTCTGTGAATTATGCCTGCTTTAATAATCCTGCATCTACCTGAATTATCCTCTAATGTTAGCAAATCCTTTATGCAGCAAGAAGGCTGGTGGTTATATGAATTTTGCTATCAGAAAAAGTTACGTCAAGTTCATTTGGAGGATGAAAAGGTATTCCTGAAGTGGCTCTAAGGTTCTCTTCTCCTAGAGTACTCCTTCTGGGGTGGGCTTGGGGCTTACGCCTATAAGACGTTCATCTACTTCTCTCCTCCTCCTTAATTACTTAGCCAAAAAATAGATTCTCTTCTGTTATACTAGGCCATTGTTTGTTAGTTGCTTTTTGTCACAGATGTGTTTTTGGTAATATGTTATTAAATCAGAGCATGATGGTTTTATGGGAGGAAGTGCTCTAATATGGTAATATGCATATGATGAATCAAATAAACAGTATTTTAATAAACTTTTGGTTGGTGTTTTTTGGCTATGACTGTAGTTTTGGTGGATCCCACTTAATGAATTTATTGCTTAAGCTTCAAATAGATTGGATTCATATCTGTCCTTATCTGTCCAAGATTTCATTTTGTAACCGTCATTGCAGTGATAGTTGTAGTAGTGGCAGTATCATTCTTAGCAGCAGCAGTTGTAGTAGCAATAGCACTAGCTGGTTGTAAATTTCAGTTATCATGATTCCTCTACTGAAATTATTTCAGAGTGTTGAAGACCTGAAAATTCTTAGAATCATGTGCTAATCAGATAAGTTTTTCTTTCATTACAGGAAGTTCAGGGGTTTGTCTTAGGTCAGTATGATGCAGAGGCCACAGCTGCTTTCAACCAGAATCTCTCTGATATTTCTGAATTGAAAGATCCCCACTCAAAAGATGCATCCCAAAGGTATGATTTTATTAATATGATAATTGATAGGTTATGTTCAAGGGAAAACTTGTTTTTAATTAGAAAGGGGCTTTGGCCTAGAAAACTAAAAGAGGAGGAAGAGATGATACTGATTATTGTATTAAATGGTTCATGTAGGTATCATGCTCATCAGTATACAGATGGAACCATGTGTGATCTTACCAATCAGCCACGACAGACTGAGGTATGAAGTAATTGAAAATCAAGTGGCTTTCAATTTTCCTTCCCATCTCACTTATGCTCAATCTTTTCTTGTTTTCATTTGCAGGTGAGATTTGTGTGTGCAGAGACCAGAGCTATGATTAGTTCCATTACAGAGCTGTCCACCTGCAAGTACGCGCTTACGGTTCAATGCCCAACGCTTTGCAAGCACCCGTAAGTGTTTCTCTCTCTCCATATAATGTGCAAATTAAATGAGAGAAAAATAGGAGTGTTTTCTTTTCTGATGGAAGCATATCATTTTATGGTGCTAAAAGTGCCCGGTGTTCTATGTCTGCATGTATTTTGTGGATGGATTGCATACATGGTCTGATGATCACCTTTGACCTGGCAGATTGTTCCAAGAAGAGAGACCAGTGTGGCACACCATTAACTGTAATGTGCTTCCTAAAGACTATAAGGATACAAAAGTGGGGGAACAATCCAAAGAAAAGCAGATTCTTATGGTCACAGACGATGAAGCTCCTAATTATGATTCAAAAGAGTGACAGACGTTGATACATAGAGCTTTGTCGATACAAATTAAACGAGTCAAAAGAATGACTGTTGTATGGCTCTCTGCTTTCTTTTGCATATAAATGCAGTAGATAAATAGGTTTTTTTTTTTTTTTTTAGAAGATAATTGATCCTTCCAGGTTTTTGTTTAAGTTCATCATACTTTTAATTAAAAAAAAGTTCATCATACTTGTGGATAGCTCTCCAGGAAGATTCTCCTCTCTCTCTCTCCCCCCCAATTTTCTAAGAATTGGAAACCAGCTGGAACTAATAATGCATAATACAATACAATTTCCTTAAATGAGTATACTTTGGTTCAATTCTGTGTTCTGACGTTCTTAGAACGATGTATTTCCTTTGCAGCCAAATAGCATTTGGTATTTGCCTAGAAAGATATGAAAGGGCATAATTCATATGCATAAATGGTCATGGGATTTGATTGATGCTTGATTCTATGAAGTATTTTCTTAGATTTGTGTAGTATGAAATGCTTGTCCTGTCATGAGCAGGAAGAGGTCAAAATGTAGATCGATTGAAGGTATGTCTGGCATTGCATCAGGAATGCCCTAAAAAAGCTTTAAAGCTCTTTACCACTAATGCTCTATAACTAAACCTTCACTTCCTACAATTTTCCTGAGATAAGTAGTTTAGGTGGAAGAGTTTTGCTTTGTAACTGAATGTGTCTCCTGCTTAGGGTGTTTGTTTTGTTGGTTTGAATAAATCTGCTTATTCACCCCCCTCCCCCACAAAAAAAAAGTGCTTACTGAGATTGTTTAGGAGACAAGCATGGCTGAGTTCTTAGCTATCTGCCTGATGTTATTACAGAGGAAGAAATTCTGTATTAGCTAGTTTGTGACCTGCTGAAAATTCTGAAAGAAACTAATCTGTGATCTGCAGTTGCAGGCTATATTACGGTTAGAGGGAAAGCTAAGGTGCTGTTTGGATGGTTAGTTTCCATGACTCAATTCTCTGTTTCCGTAACTCATAACTCAAAAATGGTGAGACCCATAGCGAGAAGTCTGTTTGGCAAGGAGATAACTCTGTTTCTATCACTCTATTTTTTGATTTTTGAGATACGAGTTATGGAAATTGAAAACACATTTTGGCTATTTTCAGTTTCCATAACTCATAACTCAATGACATTTTCGTAATTATACACACACGAAGGGTCCTACAGTTAGATCTTTTGCTCTCTCCCACACACGTTATCTTCTTTTCTTTTTCTTTTTTTGTCTTTCACACTGGGTCTGGGACACACCTCTCTGCTATTCTCTTCTTCTTCTTTTTTCTTTTTTCCATTCCTTGTCACTAGGTTTTGGGCTTTGTTTTGTTTTGTTTTTTTGTTTTTTTTTTTCACATTGGGTTTCTGGGTTTGGTTGCAAACAGTCAGCCACACTTCTCAATCATAATAATAATAATAAAAAGCATCACCAAACCCAGATTTCTCCCAAAAAAAAAAAAATCCACATTTCTCAAACAATCTCAAAAAAAAAAAAAAAAAAACCTAGATTTCTCAATCATTAAAAAAAAAAAAAAAGCAAACTTAAATCCATTAGCCGGGTCTTCGTCGGTTACAGCCACATTTCAGCAGCAACACCACAAACCCATCGCACCACCAAATCCACCAATCAACGGCCACCGTGGAAAGCCATCCACCACCGTCAATGAACAAGTCGTCTTGAACCCAGTCCACCGATCTATGCATGAGAGAGAACAAACATTAAAAAAAAAAAAAAAAAAAAATCCTAAAGACGAAGGGAAAAAAAGGATGGATTTCCAAATGAAAAGTAGAGAAAAGTTCAGGGGAGGCAGAGAAAGACGAAGGGAAAAAAATGAAAAGAAAAAGGAGAGGCAGAGAGAGTTATTAGGGGCTGTGAGTGTGTCAGGCATGGGTCCCACAAATAGTGTGAAAAATATTGAGTGATGGTAAATGAGTGATGGTGTCAAACGGGTGTATAATTTAGAGTGATGAGTGTTGAGTGATAAGTGATAGAAATTGAGTGACGAAAATTGAGTGACAAAAAAAAAAAGCATCCAAATAGCCTTTAAGTCTCAATATTGCACCCTCAAAACCCAGACTCCTGAGGCCTGATTCTTAAGCAGAAGCAATTATAATCACCCAGTTCATGATGCTTGCTTTCCGAGCATGAGCAGTGCGCCATTAAATAAAGAATATTCCTGGGATATTGAATCTCAATAGAGAAAATACTTGCAGAATAAGCCCCTTCTTGTGCTCTTGTTTGTGATGGAAGCCTGTCCTTTTTTTTCATTTAGTTCATTTTACAACTTAGGCTGTGTTTGGTTTAATGTAAAATATTTTCCGAGTGTAAAATATTTTCAGGTGAAATACTTTCGGGAAAGGAAAATATTTTCAAGTGTTTGGTTGCATTTCAAAAAATACTTTGGAAAATATTTTCTAGTGTTTGGTTGTGTGGCTGAAAATGCTCTAGAAAACCCATTTTTATCATGTTTCTCACATTTTCTTAGGATCCAAACAAATATTATTATAGAGAATCAAAATATATAAACAACACAAGAAACAAAAATCAAAACAAAAAAATCAAAATCACAAGACCAATCGTGAGAGAGGAACAGAGAGAGATCGGTTCGTGGGTGTGACTCGTTGGTGGACGAGGTGGGTTGATTTGAAGGTGGTGGGTCGATCTAGGAGTGGTTCACTCACTGGGTGGGTCGATCAGTTCATGGGTTCATGGTGCGATCTCGTCGGACTGGAGCTCGATGTGTTTTGGCTCACCGTTTCTCTCTCTCTCTCTGTGCGTTTGAAGCTCGGTCCGGAAATGGTTTGCAGTGAAAATAGAAGCGTAAAAAAATTTCCGGGTCAAAGCCTTCTTTTTTACGGTCAAATGAAATGCTTTTCCGAAAAATTCTATTTTCCGTAGCTGCCAAACATGAGGGTCAGGAGTAAAATGATTTCCTGAAAGTGTTTTACACCAAAACAAATGCACCCTTAAATGGTTCAAAGGGCGAAGTATGATTGCCCACTCCCCTCAAGTATCATGTGAATAGATAGAAAATTGATGACTTTGAGCTATTTAAGTTGTAAATAGTAAATACAACTTTGCAAGGGGAGGTTTTCAGTACAAGCAGAAGACTTTCAATCCTTGCAGCCTCCATTGGATGTAATAAATAAAAATAATTTTTTTTATTATTATTGAAGAACTCATTGCTTCTAAGTAAAGATGCCTTGGACCATACGATCTTATCAGATAAAATATAAAACCACCACTCACACCTAAAAATAAAAGGAAAAAGAAAATAAAAGGGCACCATCACATCAGGATAAAATGTAATGCATTGACAGAAAAATGATAATGTCATGACAATTAGAACTTTGATGTTAGTAGAATTCTAATGTACTGTGACTACAACTTTAGAGATCTAAGCAGATTCGATATCTATCATCCCACTATGCATGTAAACACTAGTACGCAGAATTTCCTAGAGTTATCTTCTCATTAGCAGCATGGTGCCTTCTCACTATTGCCTGCCGACTCCAGAATAGCCAAGTACTCAGATATGGCCTCACCTTCTTTAGTGACTTCAATGTCATAGTCTGTTAAGGCATCTCCTTTTGCTAGTTCATCAGCAAGTTCATCTTCCATCTCTGCATCCCGCTCTTCTACTTCACTGGCAGTTGAAGGACCTCCAGCATCAGGAATTATCGGAATGGAAGTATTCGCACTGTTATCAGCAGAAATCGTTGGGTTTGGCTCAGATTCTAGATTGCTGTTTGCAGCAACTGAGGGGTTCGACTCAGATTGTGAGAGAAGTAGATGCATTGCTTGCTCCATAGTGCCACCAACCTGAAGAGCTGCAACCACTGCACACAAGAAACAATATCAGTTTGCTGCTTGCCCTAAAGAATGGCTACCCATTAACCCTGTGGGAGTGGTTTCAATGCAGGAAATTAACTAAAGCTTTCGATAACATTTGTTTTTCTCTCATACGCCCAGCATTCTAATTCTCACCCAGCGTAAAAGGAAACAATCAATTTGGTGGAAATTGCAGGAGTTTTCCACTTGTTTCAGTTCCACAAATATTTTAAATTTTAGGGGATTAAAAACAACAGTAAAATTTATGGTATTATCTTGTATGGGGCAAGAAGAATCAGTAAGAGGGAATTTAATGAAGGCGGTTATGTGACTTTACTTCCCAAAGTAACAGGTCTTCTAAAAACAGAGGTACAATCAATGACCTAGGGAAAAATAAACATAACAAGCACTACTGTAAGTGGTTCTGCAATATGTAGCTCTTCAATAAGTTACCTCTTGATCTTTCAAAGCCCATAAGTACAAGCTGTTCAATTGCAGCTTCTGATGCTCGTTGCTGCCTTTTCCTTTTCCTTGATTCAATATCCACCTGGCAGGGAAGAATGTTAGCACTGATAAACGAATGAGATAAATTGAAACCAAAATTATTTCGTGGGAAACTGTAAGGTGACCTGCATAGCAGAATTAGTTTCTGGATTTGTCAAATTATCCAGCGCCTGCTGAAAGTCATTTTCATTTCTTCGAAGGGCTTCAGCAGCAAGCTCCTTCTCAAACCTGCCAAATCAAGCGATTGTTAGCTTGACTAGTGACTATAAGGGTGTTCCTGCTATGCACCTATTTGGTTATGGACGGTAGGCATCACATTGAAGCTGCAGTTTAATAAAATTCCCTTAAAATTAAACAGAAACAAGCTATCCTAATTTTACACTATTCTTTTTTGATAGTAAAAAAATTAAAAAATAAAATAGTGTAACAATTCCTATACCTAAACCCTGAACTCTAAAAGTAATTCTGGCTGGCATCTTACCCAATGGAAACCAATTCATTCAATATCTTGAGATCCACAGCTTTCTTTGAGGGTGTCATTCCATACTTTTTTTGCTCCCTGCAAAACTTTTGAGCTCTAATAAAAAATACTGACAGGAAAAAAGAAGACCAGAGTTAAATTTTAACAAGTCACACCCACTTTATATCGTTTTGTCGCTTCAAATCCTCCTCTCGTTTTCGTGCTCTCTTTGCCTTTTCCTCAACCAGAAAATCAACAGCACTTCCAATATCTTGATTGCTCATTCTCAGCGCTCTTTTTGAATCACGTTCTTTAAACCCCATGCTCATAACAAGTGATAAGGCTTCATCAGGCACCTGTAACTGAAATCAACAACAGAAGATTGGAATTGAGATGGGAGAAACATAAAAAGAAGGTAAATATCAGAATCTGAAAAGGTGAGGTTAGAATCTTATTGAGTGGTCTGGTAGAGATCAAACATTGGGGAGCATGGAAAATGAAGAGCTTAGGCAATAACCAAAAAGTAATTTAATAATGATCCAGATACAGCTAAAGCAATATCTATAGTTAGTTATACACAAAATTTTAACAAATATGGTAAGTGACCAAATTTTTGTATAAAAATCATAAGTATTATGCATATGGATGTTGTAAATGCAGTGAACATTTCAAAATGATCTATTACAAATCCAAAAGCACTATTTACGCATCCAACTAACCTGGAAGAATTTTGCTTGTGCTGAGGTCAATGCCCTCCTCGATTTATCAAACTGACCACTGTGATATGCCACCACCCCTTCCAGCAACTCCAGTCTTAAATGTCTATAAACAGAAAATTAAAATAATTTAGCTCACACTGCATATTCAAGAATCTCACAGATTAAAAAGTAGGGTAGATTACAATAAATTACCCTGAGGTTTGGGGTAATAACAAGCACATCCAAAGGTTTATAAAAATGACCAATTTGGTCCTTAAACACTAACGCCGTTTGTGCACTGTCTATTAAACCATTTTATTTTTTCCTTTTCTTCTCTCTTTCCCTTCAGTCTTCACTCCAGAAAATTTCTCTCTCTCTCTCTTGCAAGCTCAAGCCATAAGGGTTTCAGACTCAGTAAAGGACCAACAACTCTGCCACCGGAACGGTTTCAGATCCGGTTTACCCACAAAACTCACGCCATACGCCACTATTTAAAGTTGGGTGGTTGGGTTGTGATCTACAAGTATGGTGGCTGGGTCGCGATCTAGGAGGATGGTGGACGGCGGTTTCTAGGTCAAGATGAGTGGTGGACGGCGGTTGCTGGTTTGAGATGAGTGGTGGGTGGCGGTTGCAGGATCACAATCTGGAGCTCGCCATCGTGGGTATGGGTTTTTATTTTTATTTTTATTTTTATTTTTTAATTTTAATTTTAAGATATGATTTGGGTTTGAGCTATGAATCATGTGATGTTTTTTTTTAATAGATATGAATCATGTGATGTTGGATGGTTGGGTTTGAGGATGATAAATGGGTAGTGATAGGTGGTGCTGTGGTGGACGGTGGTTGCTGGGTCACATGATGCTCGCTGTTGTTGTGGGTTTGGGTTTTGTTTTGAAATTTTTTTGATTTGGGTCTGTTTGAGGATGTTGGATGATTGATTGGTTGAGTTGATCTATGTTTGATTGTCTTGTGTGATGCTGGATCTAATTGGGTTGATCTTGGTTTGATCATTGATGTAGTGAGATTTTTTTTTTTTTGAATGCTTTGTAAATTTTTTTCCAAATGAGACTGTATGGTTTTGGAAAATGAGTACAAGTTTAGTGAGATTTTTTTTTGAATGTTTCTTAAATACATGGCCATGTATAACTTTTGGATACTGATTTGAGCTTGAGAGTGAGAGAGAGAGAGGTGTTTATGTTCTCGGAAAAGAATAGAGAAAATGAAGAATATAAATGAAGTAGAAAATTGTTTGGGAGAGAGTTAACAAATGGCATTACACAGTGTTAGCGTTTAAGGACCAAATTGGTCATTTTTAAACCTTTGGATGTGCTTGGTATTACCCCTAATCTCAGGGTAGGTCATTGTAATTTACCCTAAAAAGTAAAAGCATACATATGAATACTCACATTGCAAGCTCTGGATGGCGACCAGCTTGGAGGAGTGTGACACGAGAGGAGTCCTTCCCATAAGCACGTTCAATTCCTTCTCTAGCCTTTTCCAGGCGTGCTCCTGCCACTGAGAGCCATCTGATGTCTCGAAGCATGAAATAGCACCACACCATGTCTATTTGCAGTATTGGGACATTGTCAATCAGCTGAACAGCAAACAAGACATCAACATAAAACAGAGGATATTCTATAACAACAAAGAAACTGAAATTTTCTTGCTTAAAAACCCAAGCAAACATATTTCCTTGAATTTTCAAAAACTCAACTTTGACTCTGATGGTCACAAGCAATTTATATACAAAAATGCGTGTTCTGCAAGCAGCTCAGCCAAATGGTTTCCTTTAAAATGCAGTAACTCAGAGCAACTTTCAGCTCTTTCAACTAAATGACAAAAGACACTGCACCACAAATGGCTCCCAAAGTCATTTGTCATCAATAATTTTAATTCTATCAACAAACCTTATTAATATAGAAGAAAGAACAACTCACTCACCTCAATGACCTTTGAATTGCACAGAGAGAAAGCCTCCTACAAGAAAGAATTAAGCCAACTGGGATTATTCACAGGAAAATACTTTACTGAACATTGCCATAACCAACTTCCCACGCAAACAGGACAAAAAGTTGTTAGTGTAAGATTAAAATTTATCATTTAATCAAGATTCAGGGAAAAAAAAGGAAAGAGAGGGGATTGTCAATGATTAAGATGGGTATGCATGATAATATATGATTACTGAAAAAAATCACAAACAACTGATAAGGGGCGAAAACATTAGGAAGGGTTTAAACTTTAGAGCCAATACATATCCCCCATGGTCATAAACTGAAGTACTTACTAAATATTGCATTTGATTAGTTCCTTTTGACATAGATCTCAAGAGATGCATCAAATTAACAACTGTTGGGGGGTAGTCTTAGGTAGTAAAAGAATATACAGCATTGCATTTTTTTAGTCCCTTTAAGGGAGAGAGAGAGGGGTAACTCCTTTCAGATTTTAAAAATCCAAAATTCAAAATCATGGAAAGCACATCAGATTAATTTTATTATTCCTTACAAGATTCTACCTTGTTAAAAAATCTACTATGCAACTAATTCAAACGCATTAACCATTTACAAAAATACAACCGCAACTGACCTCTCCCATGGTAAGCACTTCTAATGCATCTTTGTAATTCTCCCTCCTAATTAGTTGCTTTGCATTTGCGTGAAGCATCAGGCCCGTCATGACTGCCCTGTAACATAGTAGCCCAAATCTTCAGCATCGAGAATGGGATCATAGACCCTTTAAATACCTCAACAAAGGAATTACTTGTTCACATCTAGCAGCACTTTCAAAATATTACAAGCCAAATCTAATTATTTATCATACCGCTGATCGGTTTCAGATCCCAAATGTACTGTCTTTCCACTTTGATCTTCAAGTTCTATATTGAAGTCTTCAATTGGTAATGAACCATCTGCATGCCTTTTGGCCAGTGCTGTGGCAGCTGCCCTGTTGTGATAGGGACACCGACCAAAAAATATGTAAATAAAAAGGAGCCGCCAACAAGTTAGAAAGAAGAAAAGTTGCACACGAAGCAATAAAATAAACAACAGATGGATCTCTATGATGCAGGGAGAGCAGCGAAAATTATCTCAGATTTTTACTTATTTGAGATACCTGATCTCATATTTGAATTTTTGACTTGCATGGAGTGAAATAGCCTAATATGATGGTGCTTTCAATAGATCAAGATAAGGCTGTATCATTTGTTCCATCCATTGATTTTATCAATCCATTTAAATTTAATATGGTGGAACAGAAAGCTTTTTTGTTCTTAACCACAACTAGAAGTTCTTCAATATTTGGTGCAAGTGCAAAATTTCAAATTCTTAAACACATCAAAATTCAAAGTAAAGTTTTCTTCAATCAGGGGAGAATGATGCAGAGAAAGAAGCCAGAATTAGTTCAAATTTTATTGTCTCAAATGTTACTTATTTGAGATACCTGATGTCATATTTGAAAATTTGAAATTGGACTTTCATGTTGTTGAGGATTTTATGGAATGTAATTTTGAATCGATGAACTCTTGAAGCTTTTTAAAAAGAGGCTCCAGGAATAGGTTTGAGTAGTGAATTTTGAACAGTATTTCTATTCAGAGATGTTTCTCTATAGCTTGGTGGTGATTCCAAGCACCCTCAGTAGTGAAATGAAGTCTATGGGTTTTATTTATTTATTTAAATTCTTATTTTTGCTGGTTCAGTGTGCATCATCATTTCCTTTGGCCATCAGCAAGGAAAAATCAAATTATGTATGCCCACCAATATAAACTTAAAAGATTAGGTGTTACTATCATGTTACAGATAATGCAATCCAAGTATAGTTGGACCTTGTTGCAATGGAACATGCCCTCTGTCCAAGCCATGTGTTGTGGGTTTGAGCCAAGTATCAGCCTTTCCAAAATTGGAGGAAAGAATGTTTACTGATCACCTCTCCTAGACACTTACAGAAACAGGAGACTTTTGCGCGGTATACAATCTTTTAGAGAATGCAAGTCAGTAAATGAATTGCTATCTTATTGAGAAATATGCTGATGCAGATTGGCTGAGGGAGAAGAAAATATTTTCTTCTCCCTCAACCAATCTGCATCATTATTAAATCCTAATTCCACTAGGAAAAAGAAAACAACATAAAATATTAAAATATGATCTTAAATTTAGAACATAAAAGCACCACCTTTGAGTTTGCCTCCAAAGCAAAGGTGAGGGGAAAGAAAATTTTCATTATTTTACAAATAAAAGAGTAAAATGACAACTTTCACTCAACTGTGTATAATAAAACAATTAGGCCTAGTAGTGAAAAGTTTCTTATGCTTTTATACCAAAACAACATCAAAAAGAACATTCAAAACTATATTTCCTTTCGACAGATTCTACAGCACCAGAAAATTATGAAAATACCAAAACAAAAACCTCCAAGTTCACTGAAATTTTACAGTGTTTCTTGAGAAATTTTAGTCCTTAAATTGAGAACAAACATAAAACAGTTACACTATAACTCAATTTTCTTTAAGCAATTCAATTCCCAAGTCACAGTGTAATTTAAATCTCATTAATCCATCGAAACTAACCATCCAAAAGACAACAAAACAAATAATGAAGAGAAACGCTGCAACCCCTATAAACCCAACAAATAGATAAAACCTGAATTAGAACTTAAGTTGCCGGCTAAATATTAAACAAGGAACACTTGCTCATTGAAAAACCAGAAATCCATTATACCAAGGAAACAAATTAAAGATAGAGAGTGTCCAATATAAAAAATTGATAAACATTTACTCTCTCTCTATCAAATGCAATAACCAGAACACATTACCTACAAAAACACAAAAGCAGAAAAACATTCTATTTTCATCAAAATCAACAAATTAATGATCACAAAGCACAATCTAAACGCATTGCCAAGCAACCACAAACAATCAAAACAACATACGTTCTCGTCAAAATCAAAATCATTTCCTACAAACGCAAAAGCATAAGAACATCTCCTTTTCATCAAAATCAACAAAACCCATGATCACAAAACGCAAGCCAAGCACCCACAAAAACTCAAACAACACACAATCTCGTCAAAATTAAGAAAACCCATGATCAAAAAAAGCAATCACAATAGCTTGGAAAAATACTCACTTGACTCGGCTGAGTCTGTTAGAGCGTTCCTCCTCAGCCATCAACTCCACCCCCAACGACTTTCCCTCCTCAACACAGACCCGACTGGCAAGTATCTTAGCGTTGTTCTTGACACCCAACTGGGTCAACTTCTCAGTCCCATCGCCATCTTTCAAGACCTTGCCTGCGCATATGAGATTGATCGACTCAGCCCCACAGCTTGATCGCTTTGCCACCTCTTCTCTCAACATGGGTACAGTCCATTCCTCCAATTCAACCTCTAGTATGCCTGCCCATGTGCCTGCTATCTTCAGTTTCGCCATCGAGAAAAGACACTCAGTCAGAGAGGATTTAGTGTGTTTGGATAGGCCTTAGCCTTATATGTGAGTCGTTGAGAGAACAAAGCTACCAGGAATTGGCTTGGGGATTAAGTCTTTTTTTGCTTGGGGATTAAGTTAAGTCAATAGCTGTGCATTTGGAAACCACTATGATATGTTTTTGCTTTTTGGTTTTTACTACTTTATACAGTGTTTGTGATGTGTCACAACGCACCAGTCATTAGCCGCCAAGAAAGTAAGAACCAATATGCTTTTTTTTTTTTTTTTTTTTTGGGTCAGTCCTCTTAAGACTAAGACACAACCAAAAAAAGGCTCAAAAAGCCATATATATCATAATCTAAAATCTAAAAATATTTATAAATTAGATAAATTACAAAAAAAAAAAAATTTATTGTGCAACATATTATTATTGTGTTGGCAATTTTTATTGATTAAAAATAATTTAAATAATATTTTCACTATTCTTATTAATTATATTAATTTATATAAATTTTACTGTAACAAAAATGGTCATTCTAATTATTTTTTTAAACATTTTATCTCAAAATCCAGATCTTCTCCATTTCACTTTGAAATGGAGATGGTCCATTTAAAGAATAGGATTTAAATGAAAGAAATTAAGGGCCTGGAATGTGCCACCTCATTTAAGAGCCAACAATTGAATCCTAATTGTTGTTAGCCAAACTAAATGTTAAAGTTAGTCTTTAGGGGAAAAATACAAACACACATTAACAATTGCGTGCTCTACTAGAGAGGAAAAAGTAAAAAGAAAAGGGGGTGGAGGTGATAAAAACAAATAAAAAGAGAGATCAAGGGGTATGACTTCATCATTCTCTTGAAATTCAACTCTAATTATTTGGAAATAGCTTCAATGTTCTCTGAAAGCCAACCCCATGTTCTCATTGATACTGGCAAGACAAATATTTAAGAAGTATGTTGTTCCTCCAACAAAGGATGATCAAGTTTTGCTCCAAGACCTAAATAATCACAAATCATTTCAAGCAATGAATGGGAGTGAGTCACCTTTTTTTTTTTTTTGGTTCCCTTGACACCCATGTGGATTTCTATGATGATTATGTTTAGATTTTGATGGTTATCAACGTAGATTAAATGACTTTTGTATTGGGTCTTTAGGATTCCATAGTCAATTGAGTTCACAACTTAAATTCGTTCCTTTTGCATTCTAATTGTTTGATAGATTGTCCCAATGAATAAATTTTGTGATTCTTTGACTTTATTAATAATAAAAAAATGTTCAAAATAATGGACTATTATTTTGATTTTTAAGGAAAACTTTTGACCAGATTGACATCAGATTGAGCTTGCTGGATCTTGGGACACTTTGGCTAGAACTTGGGGCACTCCGGTGTTAAGAAGAATAAAACATAATGGCTGAACGTTTCTTAGGAAACTAACATTAAATACTCTTTGACTTCTTGGAGAAAATGACTTTAAATATTTTTTGAATTGTTAGGCAAATAATAAATTTATTTGCTGGGCTTGAAAATCAACATGATTGGGCTTAAGAAACTAATGGAATTGGGTTGTAGGTTTATACTGATACTCCTCATGCCACTATGTTTGTAGCTGCCACTTTACTTTGGTGTCACAATGCCTTATGGGAGACCTCATGTTTGAGATTCCACTTTGATAAATTGGATATTTTCATGGTGCACATGAATCTTGAATGCAAATCGTGAAATTTTGTTAGTAAATGTGAATTTAATGTAATAATTTAAGGTCATAATTTGCATATCATCAATCAATTATGGGGCATTGCTCAATTTGGAAGCTTAGGAGCGATTAATATAGACCCAATAATTTAGGGGAAGTGCAATTAACCCAAAAAAAAAAAAAGTGACAAACTCTAAAATTCAAGTGCCTTGCAAACTAGGTTTTTTTTTGAGGGGATCCTTGCAAACTAGTTGAACAAAAAAGTGTGACAAATTCTTCTTTTTGTTCATTTTAATAAATTTTCTTTAATTTCAGTTTAGTGGGACATAAAAATTAATGTTTCTTTAGAATCTTTACCCAAAAAAATAAAACGGTTTACCTCACGCCATTAGATAAATATACATTTACGATTCAAAAAAAAAAAAAAAAAGAGTTCAATTCCCAGAAGATAAGTAAGGGCTATAAAATGTAAAACTAGATTTATTATTCTATTGAATCTCAAAAAAGATTTATTATTCTATTATTTTGTGCAATTATTGCATAAAATACCACATTGTACAATTGCTTGATCAAATTATGGCACAATTGATACAAAAAAAAAAAAAAAATTGGTCATTTACACAATCTATCAACTAACCATAATTAGATTACACGATTCTAAAAAAAAAAAACCGTATTTATTTTTTTGAGAAGAAAAAAAAAACCCATATTTAGAGTACACTTTGCAATGATTATACTCAATTCAATAACCTTATCTATTAGTAGTATTTTGTTTCCTTTAATTACTTGGAACTTGGAAGAAGGAAAAAATAAAAACCCATAATTATCCAAGTTGAAAAAAAAGAGTACACAACAAAATTCCACTCTCAACTGTCAACACACACTACTAGAATAGCAAGTACTAGAAACCAACAGCAACATTCATCATCGAACTTATCGAACTCCAAATCCCCAACCAAGACAGAGACCCATGGCTGCCGGAGGCAGTGGAGGAGGCGGAGCTAGAAAGTCCACCACCAAAATCGCCACCGCCACCACAAAACGTAAAGCCCAGAAACCCCAAAACAAGAACCTCAACCAACAGAACCTCCTAGCACTCATTTCCACCGCCACCTCCGCCACTCACTCCTTCCTCTCCCACCACGACCTCCTCCTCCTCCCTTCCCAATCCCTCGCTCTCGAATCTCTCCTTTCCTCTTCTTCCCTCCTCTCTCTCCTCCAACCCTCCAAACCTCTCTCTCTCCCTGCTTCTCTTCCTTCTTCTTCATTACCACCTCCACCACCACCACCTCAACAACAACAACAACAATGCTGGTTCCACCGCTTCCTCTCCGCCACTTCCTCCACCGACTACGACCCTCGTTGGTCCCACTTCTTCCACATCTCCAAACCCTCTTTCTCTCTCCTCCTTTCCCTTCTCTCCCCTCTTCTCTCCACCTCCCTCCCTTCCATTCCTCCCAGTTACGCTCTCGCCGCCACGCTTTACCGCATGGCTCACGCCGCGCCTTACAAGGCGGTGGCACGCCGGTTCGGGTTCAGTTCTGGTTCCGCAGAGGCCTGCCGGGCTTTTTACACGGTGTGTAAGGCTGTGAATGAGAAACTAGGTGATTTGTTTGTGTTTAAAGCTGATATAGATAGAATTATAGTGGGTTTTGGGTGGATTTCGTTGCCCAATTGTTGTGGGGTTTTGGGGTTTGGGAGGTTCGGCGTTGAGGGTGAAGTGTTAGGGAAAAATGAGTCAGTTTTGGTTCAGGCATTGGTGGACTCTGAAGGGAGGTTCTTGGATGTCTCAGCGGGGTGGCCAAGCACGATGAAGGCCGATACCATTTTGCAACAGAGTAAGCTGTATTTGGGAGTAGAGGAATCGAGGGAGTTGTTGAATGGGCCAAGGTATGAGCTTAGTGATGGAAATTCGGTTCCTCAATACATATTGGGTGAATCTTGCTTCCCTTTATTGCCATGGCTTTTGACTCCTTATATTAGAGCTAATGAGGAGGATAGTTTTGGTTCGTCAGAACGGGAATTTAATTCTGTGCATAGTCGCGCTATGGGGTTGGTTGGCACAGCATTTGGGAGGCTTGGGGCTCGGTGGCAGCTTCTAGGGAAGCAATGGAAGGAGGAGTGTATTGAGTTTATGCCGTTTGTTATTGTTATGGGGTGTCTGCTGCATAATTTTCTGATCAAATGTAGTGAGCCGATGCCGGATGAAAATGTGAGGTGCTTAAGGGAGAGGAAGCTTCCTGTTCCTGAGGGAGAGCTGGATGAGAGTGCACAAAGGATCAGGGATGTGCTTGCCTCTCATTTGAGCCGGGTAAGCCTGAGAAGATGAATGCTTTGGTTATGCTTGTAATTGCTATGCCTTTTTGTAAATACTAACTAACAATGCATGTTGGATTTTGAGTGAAATTGGATGACTTGGAAATTGGAATGGAATCTAGACATGATCTGCTTTAATTGAACCGGGTTTTTGGGTATGCATAATACATACACACATTATACCAGTGTTAATGTTTACCTTCAGTGTTGAAATTCATTTATTAACAATGAACAGCATATTAAGCATATGCCATGCGTATAAGATGTTTGTGTGCATTAATACACGGGGAGATTGGATACACAAATTTGAAGATGTCTCATTCAGTACTTGCCCTTCATTATTTGACATAAAAAAAGGAAAAGATTTTGATATTGCACAAACTTAGTGACTAATATCTAGCTTAAAATTTACCATTTAGCTTAAAAGGTGTGATTCTTATTGGTCTTCTGTGACTGTAGTGTGAAGGTTTAGAGCAAGTATCATGCTTAATTTTCCAATTTTAGGAAAAATCTGTCATCGGGTTGCTGCAGGACAGTTTGTTTCATAAGAAGTATGGACTGATCTAATATGGGAGAAAATCATAAAATTAAGAAGCTTCCTGATACTTTTATCAATAGTAAGGATATTTAAGGCAACGAGGTATTGCTAGCAGAAAGACAAGTTTAATTTATCCAAGTGGAAGGTTGAGAGAGAGATGAAAAGGTGAAATTAGTGGAAAGGGAAGGTGAAAAAAGATTGTCAATTTGTCATAAAGGAAAATTTGATCTTATAATAAAATGGTTTTGATTTTCGTCCATGCTATCTTGAGACATACCTTGCAATTGTCGGCTTTTTTCCTACTCCCCGTACAAGTGGGTATTTAATGCTTCCTTGAACGTGTGTTTGGCTAGATAATTTGTTGCTGGAATTTAAGGGAGAGCTGGACTTTGGGGAATGAAATTTTAATAATTCCTTCGTTTGGCTTGATGAGCTAAAACATTGCAAACTAACGGGGGGAAAATTATCATGGGTTTTGTGGGTCACAAATTCTGGCTTCAAATCCTGTCAAAATAAGCATACTTTGATAAATTTGGTAAAACACAAAATTTTCTTTCAAGCGCGCCAGGTCAAGATTGCCTTCTTCAGATTTCAAGCATGACCAACCCAAATCATTATTTAACGTGATCCTAGCCATCTAGTCTCTCTTTATCCCTTACTCTTCAGATTTCAGAACTAAATATTTGCTTGAATGGTAAGTCTACATTATAAAACCTGAAATTCTTTACTTCCCCACAGGTACTCAATAGGTAAGTTTCCTGCCTTGCAATGATGTTTGATTACGTAGATGGTTGTATTTATTTTCTTTATTTTGGTGTTGATTCTTTATTTATGAAACTTGTATGATAAAATAGTCTAGCTTTCTTGTACATGCAAGATTTGTTCTGAATGGGTATTTGCAGACCATGTAAGGGGGAAAATTTTTCTAAATGGCCTTTATGTTTTGAATGGACGTTTTGGATCAGAATGATTTTCAAAGGAAATCATTTTTGCCTTTTTCACTTATTTTTGTTGTTGAGTTTCTCTCCTATAAGTTCCAGCCATGGTTGAATGGGATTTTTAAACATTTTTTCTTATAATTATTGGGATTTGTGTTCATTCGAAGTGATTGACTGATTGTGTTGATGGTACATGGGCCATAAAATTAGTAGTCTTTTACACTCTGACAACATGATTTGAGCGGGTGTATTAGCCTATTAGGCGTTCTCAAAAATGCAAGGTTCGACTTTAGTGCCTCGTTCTATCATTAGGTCCTGGGAATTTTAATTTTTTGCTGCTATGGGATGTGTTGTTTGTGCTAATGGGAAGGATGTGGGTATTGGAATTCTAATTTTGGATTCACGAGGAGGAATTGCTGCAACTGCAACACAAATGGGTGGTTGGTTTTTAACTAAGCAGCATGCCATAATTTGTGCCTTGGTGTGAGCTCTAAGATTTCCTAAGGAAATGAGTTTTAGCTCAATTGCACTTGGTATGACATCTTCATCACTTAAACCGGATTTAATGATCAAGACAAGACATTCTGTTTTTGGGCCACTGGACTTATCCAGGAGTGCTCTCTTTGGTGACAATCTTTTGCTCAATGGCATGTTAGGCTAGTTTCAAAGTCTTGTATCAGTTTAGTAGCCCATTTACCAGCCTTTTCTATTACTGTAGGTGTGGACATGTGGATATAGAGAAAAACTCCACCCTGCCTGCGTAGCTTGAGTCTTAATTCAATAAGAATCTGGTGTAAAATAAGGGGTTTAGCATGCCAGATTTGCATTTCAAAAAATAATGAATAGGATGTGCCAGGCACAATTACTACTCAATAAGACCCATATGCTCTCTCTCACATCAGATTGCTACCAATACCGGTCTTCTCAAGCTCCACCCCTCACCAGTTGCCGCCGTCGTCCCTGACAATGGCTTACACACTCACCTACCTCTCTCTCTCTCACACCCAAACCCTCTATAATTTGAACCTTCATGGCCAAACAACTATTATGTTAATTTTCTTTTCTTTTCTTTTCCTATATGGTCTTAGCAGCCAAACAGATCAGTAAAATTTTCAATTAAGAATAAAAAAGACAGTTCAAGTATCTTATTCCCATTCAAAAGCTTAAGCAAGCCTAAAATGTGAGTCATAACAAAAATCCTGGATCACGATCAAATCTACATCTACATATATCGAAAAGCTGAAGCGTAGCATTTATTGTTGCTACGCCCCAGTTAAGTCATATCATCAGTCATGTCACATTTTTTTAAACAATATTAATATATAAATAAATAGTGCAACTTTACACATTCTCTAACTCTTTAAATCCAACTCACCATTAATTCAACCATCTTTCAATTCTCAACTCTTCATTTTCCCCTTTGAACCTAATTAGCTCTTTTGAAGTTCAAACCCTTCAGTTATCACTCTTGCCATTAACTATGTTATTTTTAACACTATAAATTTCCAATTGCTCTCTCTCTACCTTCGCAAAGTTGCCAAAGTGACATTAAATTTGAAAAGTCCCATCGAAGTTTGTTCTTTTCCTTCTTAATATTATTATTTTTTTTTAATTTTTCCCCAACTTCAGTTTTTCCATTGGAATTTTAAAGTTTGTGGCTAATATGTCTTTTTGTGGGTTGCCTACAATGTGATCACTTTGGGGCTATGGATGGCTAGGATTTGGTTTGTTTGTTATGAGAAGGGTTTTCAAGGATTATAAACTTCTTACTTCATATTTATGTTGTACAAATTTTATTTTTATATTTGTGTTTTACCCGTTCAATTTGTTTATATATCAAAAGCTGAAGCATTTGTTATGCTTTTGTTGATCCACGTCATCATCCATGTCTTCTTTTTATTTGTTTTTTATTTTCCTTTTTTGTTATTTTGTTTACCTTTTTCAAAAGAATGCAAAATATTGATGATTTTACATATTCTCATGACTTTACACATTCTAAATAGTCTTAACTCTTTTGCATTACTCAAAAAAAGGAGAAAAATAAACTCTTTTGTTGTTCCTCAAAATAAAAAATAAAAAACTCTTTTGCTTTAAATTATGCTCTCCTCCTATTACTCAATGCTTCTCTAGATAATTAAAAAAAAAAAAAAAAAAACTCTCAACTATACATTAAATGTTTTCCTATTTTTCACCTTCCCCATTTGTTTTTTTGGATAGATTATGCAAAATCCTCTCCATAATGACCGAGCTAACTGCAACCCATTCACTTTTCCTATTTACTCCACTAAACCTAACCGGCTAACTAGTCGAATTCACAATTAACAATCCTCCTTGGTCTCTCTCTCCATCAAACAAACGAATAACATCACCCCATTTTCCACCACCTTATTAAATCCATTTTAACATCAATTTAGCACTATGATTCTTTGATTTTGACTCCTACTCTCTCTCTATTGATTTATTTTCTTTATATATTGCAATTGCTCCCTTTCTAGTTCTGCAGAAGCAGCTAAAACACCATCAAACTTGGTAATGCTCTAGTATTTTTCACTCCTCTTCAATCAACTAGGTAACCAATCTGTCTCTCCTACTCTCTCATATTTCTATATTACCAAAACGCAAACTACTATGACCCAATTTGTGTCTCATGCTCTTGGTTCCTTCGTTCTCCATCAAATTTAATCTATTAAGAAAATTGGAGAACTAGACAGTGCAAAAGAAAAAGAGACATATTGATGAAACTGCAAAGAAAGGGATTTCAATCTTTAGACCTGATTTTTTTTTTTTTTTTTTCAATACAAATGCTTTAATTGTCACCCATTCGTTTGTTTATCCCATGTGGAATGTCAACATTTTTTTTTTTTTTTTGGTTTTTGTTGCATGACATATACTTGATGAAATTTCTCTTAGACATGTGGTATGAAATGTCTCTTAGATAAAGTTTTAAGACATGAATCTTGACAAATTTGATGTTATGAAAGGAGCAAGTTATCAATGGGGAGAGTACTTTTGAACACTATTTCTAAACTTGAGCACCACATTCTCTTTGATGGATGTCTCCACACCTGAGTTTCAAATGTTTTTGTGGCTCCTAATGGTTGGGAGAGGTTTCTTAAGTTTATGCCCATGAATTCCATCTACATATTATGAATTACAGCTCCTAACAGTGAGGTTTTGATTTTAATATTTGTATTTCTATTGCTTTAGTTTCTATTGGTCACATTTGCATAAGCACTCTCTTTTTGTAAGTAATTGCAAGCATAAGATTGAAGGGGAAAAAGGCATGCTTTGTTAGTAGTAGAAAGAAGATGTTTGATGTGGGTGTGCGGGTTTGCACCATTCGAGAGTTGTAAAACTATATTATACACTTTTTGTATAATTTTATAGGCATGACTTAAAAGAGCTAAAAAAAAAAAAAAAAAAAAAAAAACTAGAAATGTTTCTAATTATAAAAATAAGACCAAAAAAAAAAATGTTATTAATAAAAAATCCAATGTTCTTTTAAACTAATTTATAAAAACTAATTTGTAAATATTTTGTTGTTGGAAACAATCAAGCTCAATCAGTTATTGAAGTTTTACAAATTTTACTTTTAAGAGCCTTCACTTAGAAAGCAACTACTTTTTGCTATTTTGGAGCTTTAAGAGATACCACTACTAAATATGGACTCATAATTGCTTTATTTTATGGGATGTTGAAGGAAATATACACTATTTTATTGAGCCCATTATTATTGTGGAATTTGTTGATGTTGATATGAAACAAATCAATAATAAATATTTTCCGCGTTTCTTTTATATATGAACAAAATGGTGGATTCATAAATATTTGTAGAGTATAGGAAAAGTCATAAAATCTTTAGTGTAGTTATATATTTTGTTATTGTTGCATCCTATGTGTTTGGTAAAATTCATTTTAGACATCTTATATTTTATTCTCAAATCCTTTTTATTTTTGGTAAGCTTCTACTTTACCTAGATAATTATCTTTAGGAAAAGACAAAAAAGAGAGCAAAACTTTGAGAACATCATTATGCTATTAATGTTTTTATGCATAGATACTTGAGTAATTTGATTAAATTTTTGTTGGCACTTATTATTATTCCAACTATCCTTATATCTAGCCCCTTAGATTATTTTTTTGGGGTTCAAGACTTCAAGTAATAGCCTAGTAGTAATGACATCTTTTGTGGTGTCCCATTATAACGTCCCATTATTTGCTTAAAATTTTCATATATGCAATTCTTATTTCATTTCACATTTTTGAATTAATATTTTGTTGTTTTTTTCCCCTTTTAGTCTCTTTGCAGGTTTTGAAATTTCACAACTTCTATTACAACAGGTAGCACCAGATTAAGCTTATGTTATGAGAACAACAAATGCAATGCCTATGGTGCCCCCACTTTTGCACAATTAAGCACTGCACCACATAAGCTTTCCAATAGTGTTGGTTTTTATGATGAAGTCATTGGTGTTTGTAATGCAAGCCTAAGTGGTGAATAAACTTTGAGATTCCGTAACTATGTACAACACATGGACCAAGAGGTTGAATTTATTTGTACAAAGTTTTGAACAATAATGTATTGAATAGTTTTGTATAACTACTCTACAATCGTCTCAGTTTGTGTATTGAAAACGTAAAATATTCGCATTGCTATAGCAGGCAACGTGGTTTCAAGGCACCTGTGGGAATTGGGGGCTTGTTAATTGTTATCTCTACAGAAGCTTAGTTGTATTAAGGCAAATCAAGGCAGTGACTTGATCAGAGAGTTAGGAGAGTTGAAGCAATTAAGAAGTTTGAGGATTTCGGATTTCAGAAGAGAAGATGGAAACGCTGTTTGTTCTTCAGTCCAAAAGCTAACCAATCTTTTCTCTTCGTTTCTTGTCTCCAATGAGATCATTGATTTACAATATTTGTCTTCAGCACCTCCATCTCTTCAGCGGTTACAGTTGGAAGGACGTTTAGACAAGTTACCACAGTAGATATCTTCCCTTCCTAACTTGGCCAAAGTACAGTTAAGTCGGAGTCAACTACAGGATGATCCACTTGAATCCCTTCACCCTTTGCCTAATCTAGTTGAACTTAAATTCTATCGAGCATATGAGGGCCAGGCGTTGCATTTTTGGGCTGGGGGTTTTCAAAGGCTTAGGAAATTGTTGCTCTACAGTTTTCCGGGATTAAGATTTATTACAGCTGAGAAGGGGTCACTGCGAAGTCTTGAAGTGGTCCAGATTATCGATTGTCGATTGATAAAGAGGCGGATGCTGGTGGGCTTTGAAGACCTTAAAAACCTGAAAAACGTTGAATTCGGATTTAATATTTAATATTTTTTTATTATTTAATTACTTATTTTATATAATTTTTGTTATTTTAGGTTTAGGTTATTTATTTCATTCTTTTTAGGTACTTTTAATATTGTTTAGTCAAATTAGGGTTTTATATGCTTTCATAACCGCCTTAGGGTTTCTAGTTGCCCTAGGTTTTGTTTTTACTATTTAAATGCATTGTAGCCTCTAAAGGCAATGCAGTTAATAGACTATTATCAATAAATACAGACTTTTGTCAATTTTCTTCTTTAGTGGATTTCAGTTTTATCACCTTGTGGATTCAAGGTTTACTACCCAGGAACTAACATATTAGTTTCTGTACATCAAAGAGAGCATTATGTGTGCTTTCTTTAGGCTTTTGGACATCAGGTCACTGCCAAGTCCTAAAGTGGTCCAGATTATCGATTATCAATTGCTAAAGAGGCTGCCGGTGGGCTTTGAAGACCTTAAAAACCTTAAAAGCGTTGAATTCGAGAATTGATGTTAGAGCCCGTTTTATACTGAAGCATGGACTGGTAGAGATAAGCGAAGGGAGGATGACTTCGCATTTTAACCCGCCAAGGCGTAAAACTAAATGGAAAAAGCATCTGCATAAGTCTATGTAAAATATAAAAAACCTTATGCTTTACCCAACTAACCCCAAAACCTAGTACATCAACCAATGTAAAGTTGTGCAAAAAATTCATTTTTGCTACACTAACCGTGTAAAGTAGCTTTGTATTATTCATTATTTTTATTTTTTCTCTAACTTCTTTAATTTTAATATCCAAGTGGTTGTGCTGTTGTAGAATGCAATATGTTGGTGCTCCTTATTGGCTGATAGAAATTTATTAAAAATTCGAACATTAGATTTGAAAAACTAGAATACACATGCGCTTTAATTGCAAGGGTTTAATTTAGTGGTTCCTAAGGCCTTATGAGATCTTAGGTTTAAAACTCCAGGTCAGTATCTTGGGATCACTGGTCCCAAGAGATTCCTTCATGTAACTTTGTTTGTGTGGTGGGATGGGAGAACTATACATCCTTAGAGAAATAGTCATGCTCTTGAGTAGTTTTGAACACCCACGTAGCCAAAAGAAGAAAAAAGAAAATAGAAAAAAAAGAGCTAGGCAGTGCAATCTTATGGGAATTGACCATGCTTCAATGAAGTTAAACCACACCCAATGCTAGTGAAGATTTATGCATAGAACTACTGTAATTCACAAGAGCACTGTTATATAACCTGAAATTTCAGGTTTGGAGAGTGACCATTTATGTAATGGAGGTCCACAAAGAATAGGATTCGGCTCATAGCCACTTAAAAGCTCCCCACTTTGCTCTCAAGTATTGTGTCCTATAAGTTGTCAGTCTGCAATAAGGAAGATCATTTGACGGGGGAATTTTTCCACTCAATCTTTATGCTCCATCAACTACAGCATGAATATCGTTTAAGTGTTGTAACTCACACACAGATACACCAAAGCTACATCACAACTTAATGATTTGGGACTATTACAACTCATTAGTCATTACTTCTTTCTTATCAATATGGAACTAACACTCCTAATGGGAATTAACACATTTCCTTAATATTTTTCTAGCCGACGTGGGATTCCAAAACAAACTAGAAAACCTCTAAACTATTCACGCATGGACGGGACTTAACAGAGAGATACACAATTATATATATGCCCATGGCTGATGGGTAGGCAAGAACGCTTGAATGGATAATCTGTGTTCGTCTTTGAGTCTTTGCTCACCTCATACATCATACTAGCATTTACAATTGAAACTTAAAATGCAAAGACACAATCTTGGTCAACTAGAATTACACAACTCATAAAGGCTTGCAAATCAAAACTTTTTTCAACAACAAGAAGAGACATTAAACATGTCAACATCAAAATGCAAGGCTATGCAATTCTGAAATTGACCAGCTCACCGCAACGGACCACAAGGTCCTCAACAAAACCATAGCAAATATCAATGCAAACTTCAATGAATCTTAACCAAACCTGACGCCAATATGGATTTATGCAAAGAAGTGAAATAATTCCCAACACTGTTGTGTAAGCCGTCGCAAAAGTTATGTAGAAGACCAGGGACGGACGCAGGATTTCAAGCTAGGGGGGGCCGGAGATAAGCTAAAAAAAAAAAAAATTCAAACGCACATCCATATAGTCACTGACGGAGCCAGGAAATTTTCTTAGAAGGAGCAAGTTAGTCATGCCTACATTGTGTTAATAGGTTAAGCCTACATTGGCTCAAAATGCAAAAAACTCAAGTTAATTTGGCCCAAATTATAGCCAAAATTAAATTACTTTATTTCACAAACTAACTTTAAGTAAATTTGTGCCTACATTTTTTTCACTGTACTAAATTATTTGTACTTAGATTAATAGGTTTGAACTTACCTTTTTACATTTTAGAGCTTTTCTAAGGAGTTACATTTAATGTTTCAGCATTTAGGATAAAAAATTGATTAATAGGTATGAAATTTTGAAGATTTATACAATAATTTTTGTTAAAAAAAAATGTGAGCAATGAAGTGCAAATTACTATTTAAGTGCAATTAGATCAAATCAAACAATTAAAAAATTATTTGTCCTCCTACTATTATCAAATATAAATAGATAATCTAATATTCTAATATAAACCACATTATTATATATTATATTATTATTATTATAAATAGATTTATACAATATATTTTTTTTAAAGTTTTCATGGGCTTTTGAAAACTCTTGGGCTGGCTAGCTGGGGGGCCTGAGCTAAAAACTAAGGGGGGCCCAAGCTAAAAACCAAGGAGCTCAAACATGTTTTTTAAAAAATTTACATACTAAAAATTATTTTTTTTGGACCCAGGGGGGGCCCGGGCCCCCTTTGCCCTGCACCTGGGTCCGTCCCTGTAGAAGACATCCATGTCAATGAAACTGTCACCTTCTTCTCCCCCATAATCTGCTGCTAGCATTGTAGGTTTGGTGCATTCTTTATGTAATGGAGCTCCACACAAAAGAGGATTCCCTTCATAACTATTCTCATCAAATGTTCCAAATTGAGCCTTTCTCTCTGGAGTTGGACCTGATAAATTATTATGTGCCACCTTGAAGACTTCCAAAGTGGTCAATTCAATTAGTTGAGGGGGATTCTTCCCCCCAAGTTGTTGTAGGAAAGATCAAGACTCTCTATCTTCTTCAAGTTTGAAAATGTTGTAGGGATTGATCCTATCAGATTGTTGTGTGATAGGTTAAGTGCATGGATATTGCTTATGCTTCCAAGCTCAGACAGGATTTCACCAGCTAGTCTGTTGCATGAGAGGTCAATTCCAGACATATAATTGAGGATGTCACCCTGATAAGAGTAAGTTCTACCCTTTGTAGTGAACTCCACTTCTTGTTTAGCATCGACAAGTTGGAAGGAATAAAAGTTACCCAGTTCCTCATCTCATATATTTGCTAACTTTGTCTCAAAATATGCAAATGGTGACTTCTTCTTGAAATCTATATATTTATATATATTACTAAAAGCTGAAGTGTAGCGTTTAATGCTGTTACTCTCACGTTGCGCCACATCAACTGCCACGTCAATTTAAAAAAAAAAAAAAAATATATATATATATATATATATATAATTTGTCTTACAATTTTAAAATGGCTTTTACAATTTTCAGCCCTATAAATGCGGCCCACTACTTATTTATTTACTTCCACTATCACCTTATAATAAATCCAGCCCACTACTTATTTATTTACTTCCACTGTTACCCTATAATAAATATGTATAATTAATCCAACCCACCTCTTATTTATTTAGTTCCACTATCAAGCCCAACCCAAAGCCTTTTTAGTTCAGCTTAAAGGAAAAAAAAAAAAATAAAAAACGTTGAAGCCTTCTTAGGGTTTTGTGTGAGCCTTTTTAGCTTAAAGGAAGGAAAAAAAAAAAAAAGGTGGAGGAAACCTTACAGGAAAATAAAATTAAAAAAAAAAAGTTAAAAACGTTGAAGACAGAGAGTTTGAAAGCTACCCACCTTCCTGCTCTACCGTTTCGCAGTAACGACTGCCTATCTGATTTCCTTCCTTCCTGTCTTCCTTTCCACATGGTGTATAAATACTGACAGAACTTGCCTACTTCGGTTGAGGTATCTCTACATCTCAGTTCTTTTTTGCCCCATTATTTTGTTTTATGGTTTCTGTTTCCCTTATTAGATTTTGTTATAATTCTATGTGATTCCAACTACTTAGTGTTACTTTGATTTCTTAGCATAGTGCTGTGGTGTTTGCTTCCACTATCTACTTCAATATAATGATTGTATAACATGGATTGGGTTTTAGAATCAAAGCAAATTGTTTTCCTGGTGTTTCAAATTTCTGCAGTAATTTTTCTGCATAATTTTGTTTTAGAACTATTGTTCAATAAATCTGTGTGTTGTGATTGATATATGTGATATATTCATTCAAGTTTTGGATACTGTGGCTTGGCATATATATAATTTTATATGGGTACGAACTTGATTTGTAAAAGCTATGGATACAGATGCACACCACCAATGAGATTTCTAGGTTTATTGAGATATGATATAACTTCTTTGTTTTATTATAGAATAGTTGAAGCACTAGAATCTTTGCTATGATTCTGATATATCTATGGAATTATGTGCTTGACATCATTCGTATGCTTTTATATCCTCAGACTAAATGAATATATATAGATTCATGTGCGGACATATAAACTATTGTTTTCTAACTTTTTTTTTTTGGATATCGGTTCATGATTATATGGGTTAGATTTTGTTTTAACTAAGGTCTTTGGGTTAGAATTGATTTTGCTTTGGGTATTTGGGTTAGATTTGATTTCTTTTGGGATTATTGTTTTTTGGTAAAAGAGATTGAAATGGTGTTGCCTCGCAGCAAATTGTTCATCTTCTACTATGTAGAAATCTCCCTTTGAAGATACTTGCAGCCAATCACAGGTTCTTTACAAATACAATTTCTTTGTTTTCAGTAAACTAAAATATTTGAATGGCTAAAATAGATAGGAATAGGTCCAGTGACTAAGGGTGGAGCAGCTTTCATTGATCAACTCCAGTCTTTGGGAGGGAATTCATGAAAGGCAGGCATTAAGAAGGGATTCAATTAGAGGTTATTTCGAATGGAATTTTCTATTTGGTTCAGATTGGGTATTAATTCAAGGTTTAAGTAGTTTTTAATAAATACTGTGTAAATGGCAAGTGTAGCAATTTAAAAATGAATATTTGATGTGAGATTCAATTTTGATGTATATTTGTGTTGTAAGTTAATTGCTCTCTTCTTGCATTTAGTATTAGCATGTTTCTATGATTTCACTTCTACTTGAGTTGATTGTCAAAATTCATTAGTTGCAACGGCATAAGTTTGTAGTAGCTTATAGTTGTGTGACATATGAAGCTTTAAAAAAAAAAAAAATGATTATCTCTAATTACTTAGTACCTAACTTAAGGGTGAAAATTTCTTAAAATTTTTAAATTGTAATTGTGAAATGTAAACTGCACTTTGAAAGGGGTCATTATGCATGTTTAATTTTGGTTTTTTGGCTAAAATTTTAAATTGTAATTGTGAAATGTAAATTGCACTTTGAAAGGGGTCATTATGCGTGTTTAATTTTGGTTTAATGGTTATGTAATGGACTATGTGTCAAGATTTACTTTTGTTATTGTTTGCTCTATTATGGTTTGTACTGAGATTTAATTTTCTTGATTTTGGTTCTATAAATCAAACTCAGAAGACTTTGGTTTTGTGCCTCTTGATTTGCAAGCATTGTTGGAGTTTTGATCTCATGTTGGGTTAAAGTTATATGAAAAACTTATTGAATAGCCGGTGTTCTTAAAAAGTTCTAGGATATATTAAAAAAGAACACTACAATTGGTATAAACAAAGTAAAGTTGCCCGCGGGTGGAACCGAAGTTACCCTTTTGGCACATATTTAAATCCTCTTGGACTGTTAGATTTTTTTTACCAATTACAGTCAAATTTCAATATGAATGATCTTAGGCATCTACATCCCATTGTGGATTTCCATAGCATGCATGTAAGTGATTCTGCTACTAACTTTAAGCCTTAATATCTTGGACTTCAATGGAACTGGTAGATGGAATGTGATATAAATTTTCATTTATTTTTTATTTTTTGAGGTGTAAGGAGTATACCACTTTTTGGGGAGATAAACACCTTGGGGAGCTTCCTTGAGTAATTAATATAACATATAGAGTACATACCCATTGGGCTTAGGCCTTTTGGGTTAAAGTATGTCTCTATATGTTATATTAATTACTCAAGAAAGTTCCCCAAGGTGTTTATCTCCCCAACAAGTGGTATCAGAGCCCATGGTGATGTGCGGCGAAAGTGGTGAGGTGTTCATGGTTCCTACCCAACGGGGACAGAGAAAGCCTAAATGGCTCACACACAAAGATCTTGGAATATTACTAATGGTGTTAAATAATGGTGTGATGTGAGGTTTCCATGGATATGGACATGCGGAGTTCCCATGGATGTGCGTGCGGGGTTGACACGTGGTTCCCATGGATGGCGTACGAGAGACCCATGGATGACGCATTGATGAAGTGAAAAGCCCATTAGTCAAGGGGGAGTGAGTAGGACTTGTTCATGACCCACAGAGAGGTCTTGAAGCCCATAGAGAGGCAGACTCACATGTGAGGGGGAGATTGTTGGGTTACACGTGTGAGTGAAGTCCCACATTGAATAAAGATAAGAAGAATGAGTAGTTAATATAACATAATTGAGCACATACCCATTGGGCTTAGGCCTTTTGGGTTAAAGTGTGTCTCTATATGTTATATTAATTACTCAAGAAAGCTCCCCAAGGTATTTATCTCCCCAACAAGGAGTACTTTTAGAAACATGATCATGCGCTTTAATTTATTGTCTATATGAAGAGGTACTTTATCCAATTCAATTTCTTAATGCTTTGGAGATTTTAACTTACACCCAATTACTTTTGAGATATTTAAGTAATCTTAATGTTCATAATTACTTTTCAACTTTTTTTTTTCTTTTTTAATGGAGATCAAATTGACACTCTACTCCCATAAACTTGGATCAAGACCCCTTCTGGATGCATCTATTCTGCCATAAGAAAATGTTTCTGCCATCCCCTATTTCATAACAAAGAAACTGCCTAACCATGTCTTTAATCTTAAGCAATTGTTGGGGTTTTATGAATGTTATTTGCATTTTAGGCTTTAGCAAATGAGAATAGTAACACGTTGCAGAGAGGGTGATGCTATTTGTAAATTTATTATCAGTGGCTATTGGTATAGCTTTAGTTTAAATTAATGAAATTGGAATCAGTGAAGATCAAAGGCTTGGTAAAAAATTAATGTTTGTTCTATGAAAGTTCTTTATTGTTGTTTGGATTATTTTTTGTTTCTTTTCATGCCAACATGGTCTGTGCCGTGACCAATGGAATTGAGAGAATTTAGTTGAATTCAAGGCGACAACCCTCCTAAAATTATTAGACAAGAAGAGATTAGTTTTTTATGGAGTAATATTTGCTGCCTCTTATTGCTTGAACTATAGCTTAAATACAACTATAAAAAATTCATGTAAAGCTATTAACTCTTATTGCTTGAGCCATAGCTTAAATACGTCTATGACAAATTCATTTAAAATTGAATACAATTTCAATTTGTATTTTTGGGTGCAGCACATCATGCTTAGAAATCCTAATTTACTTAGGTTTAGAAACCCTTATTTTTTTTGGTTATTTGTTGGCTTATAAATTTTATTCAATTCTTTTATGTGTTTCTATATAGTTTTGTAGGCTCTATTCAGTACTGTTAGTAGAACCAATTGGACTTGCTCGGTGATTTTGCTAAAGGAGCTTATAGGTATTGATATAAATTTCATGTAAAATTGTGAGTGGTGTTAATGCATTCACTTAAAAGTGATTGTCTATTTAGTACTATTAGAAATAATTCTTGCTGTTGGCTGGGTCATGTAATTAATTGGATGTGGACATAAAAAGAAATCCATTTATGAATGAGGAGGAGGAGGAATACATGTTGCGTACACACCTTTTTTTAGGGTTTAATTCATTCAATTGACTACCTACTATTGTAGTTTACTTCTAATTCTTTTTTTTTTCAATCCTTTTATGATGGTTGCTGTTGAAAAGTAGAGATAGAGTTATTCTGATTTTTTTTTTTTTTGGTTATTTGTTGGCTTATAAATTCTATTCAGTTCTTTTATGTGTTTCTATACAGCTTTGTAGGCTCTATTGATATAAATTATTATTATTATTTAAAAATTTTCAAAAATTATTAATATACAAAGAATCACTAGATGCTATCAAAAGAGAATTGGATGTCAAATTGTAGAATAAATTTCAGGGGTTTGGTTGTGCTGAGGGTGTGGGATTAAGTTTGAAATATAGCAACAAATAGAACCCAACAATAATTAATTGACATTAGGTTGATTAGTATTTGTTTGTCTTCAATGGGATAAGTATTTGTTTCTCTTTTGAAAATTGAGACTGCTAAGTTTTTGATATGGAAAGCACTGATTAGTTTAATGCCTAAGATAGTAATCAATATATAGCGTATGTTGTCTCATTTTAGTGATTTTAAGCATTATTTGTTAGGAAGGTTGTTTTAGATGGAGGCAAATAAACCTGAGTTTGAAAGAATTCAATTTGGAAGTCTTTTCTGGATTTGTTATTGGCTTCTCACAAGAGTTTGATAAAATTCCTAAAAAGTGTTCATATGGCATGATTTGTTTTCCCACATAAATTAGTTCCTAAATCCATGCAAGAGCTTTCAATCTCCAGTTCCCTAAAATTTTAAATTCTAAGTTTGGAAAGATTCTCTCCCTTGCTAATTTTTTTAGGTTATTTTCTCAAGTCTTCTGGTATTGAAATTTATAATGTAATTAAGCCTTTTAATCTCATCTCTTGAGACTATGTACCAAGATATACTTTTTAGGCAGTTATAAGCCATCATGAATTTATTTATCTTTTGAGACCGTATAAGCCATCATGAATATTATTTCTTTTCAACCATGCTTTGGTTATCCAAAGAAGTAAATAAGTTCATTACGCAAGACCTGTATAACATTTTTCCTTCAGGCAATGGTGTGACTTTAAATTTTAAGATATTTCATACTCAATTCCATTTGCCTTGATACTATAAATAAATTACCACTTATCTAAAAATCGTAAATTGTCCAAAGAATGACGGAAACCAGCAGTTTATTCATGTGATTTCAAATCAATATCTAATCTAATACTATATATGTAAAAGCAAAAGCTAAGAGAAAGTAAGGCCCTACAATTAAGGATGTTGGGACATGAAGGACAAAACCCCATTTAAAAATTTGCCATGTTTCCTAAAAAAGAACGCAAAAAAAAAAAAAAAAAAAAAATTCATTCTCTGAATTTGATTCCATTTTTCTTTTTTCTTCAATCCTTAAATGATGGTTGCTGTTGAAAGGTAGAGTTAGAGTTATTTTCTGTTTTTTGCTCCCATGCCTTGCTGCTTGCTTTGTTGTATATGTTTTTGTTGTTGGTTGTGCAGGGTGAACGGGAAAAGGAGTTGCCTTTGCTGGGTTTCTTGGTTCAATAAGAAAAAGGAGGAAGCTTTATATGTTTTTGGTCATGCTTTCTTTGGGTTTCTTTGAGAGATTGGTCTAACTGCTGTGGGAAGTTGTTGGTGGTCTTGGCCCTCTTGGGTTTGTGGGAAAGGAGGGAATTTTTTGTATTTTTGGGCTAGGAAAGGGTCCTGTTTATGGAGTTTTGGAGGGCTAGAACAGTGGAACTTTTTGTATTTTTTATGTTACTTTTTTTCTTTTCTATCTCATTTGTCTGTATTGAATTGTGTTTAAGAACAACCAATGTTCTTGCCAATTGTACCTAGATAGATAAATGACTTTTGTTGCATACCATAGAATATGAGTAGCAAGATAGAGTTACAAAAAATTACCCCCTTTTGTAAAATATGTTACTATCTAATTTTTTAAAGAACATTTTTTTACCATTGAGTTGGCTTATCAGACTTGGAATATATGCAACTTGTTTTAAATCTAACCCATATATGTAAAGGGTTAGTGATATTTCCTTCCTTAGAGGTATAGAGTATGGGTATGTACACTTTACATGAAACTGTAATTTGTGTATACACAAATTTTACTATTAATAGACAATTCTTTGCTGCGATTGTTTAAATATGAGCTATGAAAACAAGTTTGAGTAAAAAGTGAAGGAGAGGGTTAATTTTTTTTTTAATAAATTGATAATTCAAGAAGAGGGTGTTTGAACCTAACCAATGTAGCTATAATGTAATATAGATTTTGTAGATATTCTTTGTGCTTTCCCGTGCATCGCACGGGTTAGCGACTAGTTATTTTTAAAAATGGAGATACCACCAAAATCAGATATGTGGTTGTTTGCCATAAAAGAAATGTTACTCAAGCAATGAGGAATTGGACCAGAAAACTCATTGTAAGAAAGATCCAACATGCTTAAGTTGTGTAAAAGGCATAACTGAACTGGAATTCTACCCTCTAAATGATTTGCTTTTAAGAGAAGAATGCTCAATGACGAAAGGCTACCGATCCAATCTGGAATGTTGCCAGTAAGGTAGTTATCTCGGAGATTTAGTGTAACTAGAGAAGAGCTATTTTTGAAAGCACTTGTAATGGGACCACTTAGTCTATTTTTATTCAATTGAACTTGTTTGATGCTTGAAGAATTGAAGCAGGATGGAATAGACACAGACAGATTGTTCTCAGAAAGGTCAAGAAAGGTAATCCCAACGAGTTTGCATAACTCCATTGGAATAGGACCTTCAAGTTGATTTTTTGCCAGCAAAATTTCACCTAGATTTGACATATTCCCCATCCATCTTGGAAGCATGCCAAACAAAGCGTTATTACTAAAATCAATAGATAAGAAATCATTGCTAGAGAAGCAACTTGGGATTTTTCCAGAGAAGTTGTTGTTGTCCAAAAGTAAAAATTGCAGCTTAGTCAGATTAAAATTGGAAGGAAATATTTGGCCGCTAAAATTATTATATGACAATTTTAGGTACGTCAAGCCTGTCAAGGTCCAGCTCATTGAGAAATGCTCTAGTATTGTTCCTGATAAACAATTGTTAGACAAATCTAAAGCCTTTAGCGAGACTAAATTCTCAAAGGAAGTAGGAATACTACCTTGAAATTCATTTCTAGACAAGTTCAAATTCTCCAAATTGGGAAAAATTAAACCAAAGTTTGTGGGAATTGGACTTGTTAAAATATTATCCGAAATATCTATACTTGTAATGCTAGGATGAAAATGATATGACAGGAAAGGCCCAACAACAGAGTTATTTCTCAAACTAAGAACCTCTAATTTTGGATTGTTCTCTAACAACCAAGTGGGAAACTTCCCGGTCAAATTATTATGGGAGAGATCAATTTCTAGCAAATGATATTGGTAATGAAGGAATTTGGGAGGAGTTTTGTTGAGTCCATTAAATGAACATTTTGACTTGCTGAAAACCTTTAATTGGGAGGCTGGAGTCCAAGTTTCAAAAACTATTTTGTTGTTTTCACTTAATATGGCCTTAAGATTTGAGAGGTTAGAAAATGAGGACAATGTGATTGGGTTCAACAAGTGGTTATTTGATAAAGAAAGGTACTCAAGTGATGTCAAGCTAGATAGTCGGGATTGGGCACTGTTCCCATTGAAGTGATTGTAGGAGATATCCAATACTCTTAGTGATTTTAAGTTTGCCAAACATGAAGGTAGTATCCCTTCAAAGTTATTGTCACTGAGGTATGTTTTGATTTGGATTTCGGGTTGTTTTTCAAAATGGATTCATTGGTTTGGATCTTTCCGACTCTAAGTTGATTTGTAAATAACTAAATTTTTTTGTTTTGGTATAAAGGTCTGGGTATTTTCAGCTTAGCTTTACAACATCAAAAACAAATTATTTTTGTAAAGGTCTGGATATTTTAACTTCTATTCTATTTCTCTCTTCTAAAATTAAGTTTCCCAATACTATCCCTTGTTTCATTTTTCCATTTGATGGTATAGAAATGAAGGGTTTTTAAAATAAAAAAAAAATTATTTAAAGAGAATGAAGGACACAAATTACACATCTACAGCGGAGAAGATTGTATTTTATCGACTTCTTTCATGGAGTTCAATCATTGGAGTTTTGAAGGAGCCAAGAAGTTAATTGGTATGAGACAAAAGGAGCTCCATCAAAATAGATTTGGAATTGGAATGGGTATTTTTGTATTTGCCTAGTCTTGAGTAAGCTTCGGTGATGGAGGCAAGGCAGTGAGCATAGAGAGAGGGATAAATCAGAGTCAGAGAGAGACTTAGAGTTAGATAAAAATAAATAAAAAAAAACTTTTGATTTTTAAAATTAATTCCACTTGGTAGCTTATGTGGAAATCTATGTGGCATAAAAATAATATTTTAATAATACCGTTAGCCACGTCAACATTTTCTATCAAGTATTTAATGATAGTGACCATTTAACACAATACCAAAAGATTATGGATCAAATTGACACATTTCAAAGGTCAAGGACCGAATATGTAATTTACCCTTAGTTATTTAATTATATATATATATATATATATTTTTTTTTGAGAATCCAGACCATGAGGTGCCTGGAGCAATTTATTAGCAAAACAAATAAGAGTACTTAATGAACATCAAAGAGGGCTAATGAAGCAATATCTCTAGGCAGCTCCTTTAACCAAACTTGAAGCTCTGGCCCTGTTTTGGCTTTCTTAGCCAGAGCATCAGCCACAGAGTTACTACTGCGGGTTACATGACAAAAATCAACAAAGTGCAGCTGGGAAGCATGAACCAGCGTATCTTCAATGAGATTCCCATAAGATGAAAGAGCGCCAGACCCGTTTTTGAGAGCTTGAATGACAATCATGCTATCCCCTTCAAAGACGACATTATGCAGCCCAATTTCCAACGCAAACTGGACAGCTCGACGGCAGGCAAGTGCTTCTACTTCAGCTACTGAGTGAGGGAGAGGGACCCGCATGGAAAGGCTACCCATTACTTCGCCGTTATTATCTCGGATGACCACTCCTAGACCAGCAGCGTTGATGCTATTGAAAGTCGCACCGTCAAAGTTTGCTTTGAAGACTTGGGCATCCGGGGGGCACCAGTGGTTGTGAGAAGATATCTGAGTAGTCCTTGTGGGCCTCTCTTGAGCAGATTGGTACTCCTGTAGAAATCGTCCAGCCAGAGATCCAACCAGGTGCAATGCGTGCGATGGCTTGCCAAGACGAATGGCGTTCCTCCGATTCCATAGGAACCAGGCCATACATATAAACAATTCAGCTCTATCATCCTCCTGAACCTGCAGAAAACTAGCCAATAGGTCAGTGAAATCAGCTGGTGGGGGAAAGGCCATTGGATTGAACGTGGCACTATCCCTCCACACACACTCCAGCTCGGGACAACCCCAAACAGCATGCAGGGGATCTTCATCTTGAGTATGGCAGATATTGCATAGAGCAGATTGCACCACATGACGACGGAGGAGTGAAACCATCGTTGGGAGTCCATCATTGCAAGCCCTCCAAGCAAAATGCTTCACTTTGTTAGGTACACGTAGCTGCCAAAGTCCTCTCCAAAATGACTTCTGGGGGTTTGGGTTTGAGCTACCTGCGTTGTTGACCAAAGCATTATTAGCCAACATATGATAAGCACTTCGGGCAGAGAATACTCCCGAAGGCGTTAGGGACCAGATTAAGCGATCAGGGGGGAGTCTAGGACTCAGGGAAATGCTCATGATCAGCCTAGCATCATTGGGCATGAAATGATTCTGGATTTGGTTAACATTCCATGAGGCAGTTTCAGTATTAATCAGAGCCGAAACTTTGATATCAGGGGGCAAGGATGGTGGTGGAGAGAGGACTGTTCTGCAACATTTGTCTGGTAACCACTTATCTTCCCGAACTAGAACTGATTGCCCATTCCCAATCCTCCAAACCGTACCTCTCTTAATGACATCCCTTGCACCTAAGATACTTTTCCAAGCATAAGACCCTTGGGTCGAATCTCTAGCTTCTAATATGGAGCAATCCGGAAAAAACTTTGCCTTGAAGACCCTATAGCACAAAGAATCTTGATTATTCATCATCCACCATACTTGCTTGGCTAAGAGCGCATCATTGAACTTTTCTATATCCTTGAAGCCCATCCCACCATCTTCCTTTGCTTCACAGAGACGTTCCCATTTAACCCAATGGATTTTCCGGTTATCACCACTGTAACCCCACCAAAACTTCCTGATCATAGATTCCAGCTCCTTGACCAACCCTTTTGGCAGTTTGAAACAGTTCATAGTATAAGTAGGAATTGCTTGGATGACTGCTTTGATTAGGACTTCCCTCCCTGCCTGCGATAGCAACTTCTCCTTCCAGCCTTGAAGCTTTTTCCAGACCCTTTCCTTAATATAAATGAAGCTTTGTTTTTTAGCTCTCCCCACGAGGGCAGGGAGCCCCAAATATTTCTCGAAGTGCCTAATTGCTGGAACACCAAGAATATGCTGGATTTGGGATTGCAAATCCCGAGGGGTATTTGAGCTAAAGAAGATGTTTGTTTTTTCTTTGTTTATTTTCTGGCCAGATCCCTTCTCATAGACATCCAAAATATCAAGAATCACCTGGCATTCTGATGCTTTTGTCCTACAGAAAAGGATGCTGTCATCTGCAAAGAAAAGATGAGAAACCCGTGGACCATTTCTACAAATTGAAACCCCTCGAATCAAACCCTCTGATTCAGCTTTATGCAGCAAGCTTTGGAGACCCATAGCACATAGGAGGAACAAGTAAGGAGATAAAGGGTCACCTTGATGTAGCCCTCTACCCGGTTTTATGTGTCCCATAGGCTCACCATTAAGAATAACTGCATAGGAAACAGACTTAATGCACGACATGATGGTTGTCACAATTTTCCCAGTAAATCCCAAGTGAATCATAACCTTTTCAAGAAACACCCATTCCACCCTATCATAAGCCTTACTCATGTCGAGTTTGAGGGCCATGTAACCTGATTTCCCTTGAGATTTACGCTTAAGGTAATGTAGGGTTTCAAAAGCTACCAAAACATTGTCAGTGATCAGGCGACCAGAAAGGAAAGCACTTTGTGAGTCAGAGACTACATAGGGTAAGACTGATTTCAGCCGGTTAACCAAAACTTTAGCAATAATCTTATAGAACACATTACAAAGGCTAATGGGTCTAAAATTAGACACTTTCCTAGGATTATTAATCTTAGGAATGAGAGATATATATGTGGAATTAATTGCATCAGGAATAATACCTCCATTAAGGGCTGCCAGAACTGCTTTATTTAATTATATTTAGTTATGCATAAAATGGTTGTTATCTTACCGATCTTTAAACTATTAATATTTTTTTTATACTATTGAACAATATAGTTGTATTGTATACTATTTAGAATACTATGTTAGATTATTGTATATGATATGACAATTGTATATACAAAAAAATAATTAATCATTTTATTTTTTACTCCCCAAAAACAAAATCCTAACTCAAGACACTACTGACCCCCCTAGGAAAAAATCCTAGAGCTTCCACTGGAGAGAGAGAGAGAGAGAGAGAGAGAGAGAGAGAGAGAGAGAGAGAGAGAGGGACAAGGGATTTAAATCTTAGAATTTTTAGAAAGATTAGAATGTGTCAACCAGATGAGTTACAAGGCTCAAAACAATAAATATATTACTAATCACATGCATGATTATATTTGAATTTCAAGAACCATAAAAATAAAGATAAAGTCTTCTTGCATGCTTTAATTAATTTTAGAGAAATTAGTTAAGAGTTCACGTATAATTAGTTGTATAGGTTTTTGTTCTTCAAGAAAATATTTTGTATATGTATATGGTTTAGTTCCTTAATTAACTAGTTTTTTTTTTTTTTTTTTTTTGTTTTTTTGGAGAAAGCCTTAATTAACTAGTTGATATGTATAATTTTTAGAATTATCTACATAATAAAAAAAATATTTTAATCAATATACCAAATATTGGTAGGGTACGTGGCTAGTTCAAACTTCAAATTCCAAGTCACACAACTTACGGTTGTCATTGTTTCCCTGTTTCAGTTCAAACTTATCACTACCTCACCATATCTCCATGTGACTGAAAAAGAAATTTTAATATTAATAATGCCATAATGGAGCCCTAGACTTTTTCCTATAAGAAAGGTCTGTTTGGGATCTACTTATTTTGTTGAAATTGAAAACTTTTTGCAGAAAGTACTGTATATAAAGGTAAAAGTTAGTTGAAATAGTATAGTAAGACCTATGAAAGTACTAAAAAGTATAGTGGATCCCATAAATAGTAGCAAAAATAAGCTGAATAGTAAAATAAACTGACAAAAAATAAACTATCCAAATGGACACGAAGTGGTTGCGATTGGAGTTTCAACTTTCAAGTACCACATAAGGATATTGCATATTGACCATTTTTTTAAGCAATATTGATAGCTATAATAAATAAATATAAATGTGATTTGCTTTAAATTTTTTCCTAAAAAGTTAGCCCACTTATAAATTTTTCGAAAACAAACAGACAAAAAGGGAAAATATATAAATAAATGCAATATGCACCAAACACGTCTTCGTCGGTAATAATTAGATATTTAAGATATGGTGCAATCTCTCGCTATTATAAGTTTATAACTAGGGCTATTCACGGGTTGGGTTAGATCGGGTTTGGACTCAATCTGCATCTGACTCAACCTGATCAGGTGCAGCAACCCTCAACTTAGCGTTGACTGAGAGCATGATCGAATCAAGTGGGTTGAAGCTTTAACGGGTGATGAGTGAATTAGTCAGGGTCAAAGATCTAGAAAACAACGAGAATCCGACATGAAAACAGTGAAAAATGGTTGAAACCCGGTGAGATCTTGCCAAATCCGGCGAGATCTCGGCCATTTTCAGCAAGATCTCAACTAGATTAGACGAAATTTTGCCAGATCTAGACAAGATCTTCCTAAAAGTTGTTGTATATATAGGTATATACAAGGATAGGTTGTAAAAATGATGTTTGAGTTTGGAGAATATGGTTTTATAAAATGAAAATTTAAGTTCTGGAATTTTCTAAGTGAAAATTCAAAAATCAATATTTTCGATCGGTCGAAGCTTTGGCTTGATAGATCGAAAATGGTGGCTTGATCGATCAAAAATGGTAAGAAATTAATCCTGGAGTTTTTAGATGTCTCGGTCGCTGTTCGATTCCTGTTTGACTGATCGAAAAAAGCACCCAATGGATCGAAAGTATCTTTCAACTGATCGAAAATCGTAAAACAAGATTTTCTGCAGAATTCTCTAGTGACTGTTCAGAAAGGTTGAAGAGGTTTCAAGCCTTGTTAATGGTTTTATGAAACATTTATCTCTCCATATGTGCCTTTTGATAAAATATAACCCTATGGGTATAAATAGAGACTTATGTTCACTCGACAAATAACTAACTTCACAAAAATAGTAAGTTAGAGAGAAACACAAGAAATCTTGTGGTCATTCTCCAGAATTGCTATCTGTAGAACCCAACATTTTGGTTGTATCCTGGTGACAAATTTGCGATAATCCTTTAGCAATAATAGTATGGGTGGCAAATATTGTATAAGAAAAGTGATATTGTGCCTCCAAGTTATCTATTTTTCTGTTGTCTTTTGTATTAACCTTGTTCTTTCATTATTACATTGTGTAATATCCCCAACAATCTTAGACAATATTTCTTACGATGGAAAGAACAAGTGATGTTTCAGCGTTGAAGATGTTAAATCATGAGTTGGTGAAACTGGATCGCTTTGATGGAACCAATTTCTTTGATGGAAAGACAAGATGAAATTCCTACTTATTGCATTGAAACTTTTCTATGTCTTGAACCCGAATTTGATGCTTTTTCCTACTATGAGTGATGAAGACATTAATGAGATAAAGGCATAAAGAAAGAAACAGGAGGAAGACAAACTAATTTGCAAAGGGCATATTCTCAATACTCTTTTGGATTGTCTCTATGTTCTCTACACATCAATGAAGTCATCGAAGGAGATTTGGAATGCTTTGGAGGCAAAGTACAAAACTGAGAAAGTAGGTAGGAATAAGTTTATTATTCAAAAGTATTTTGATTATAAAATGCTTGATAATATCTCAGTTTTAGATCAAGTGCATGAGTTATAGATTTTGGTCAATAAACTCCGTGATTTGTCAATCAATATTCCTGAATCATTCCAAGTGGGTGCAATCATTGCGAAACTCCAATCAAGTTGGAATAATTTTAGGAAGAAGCTTCTGCATATATCAGAAGATCTCACTTTAGAACAATTTGGACAATATCTTCGAATTGAAGAGGAAAGTCAGGTTAGAGATGGGACTAACATCGATTCTAAAGTGAATGTGAACAATGTGAGCAATGTTCAAAGTGGGAGTTCGAGTAAGACTGATAAACACTTGAAAGTGAGCAAAAGTGGGAGTGGTTTCAAGAAGAACAATTCCAAGAATCCCGACAAGGACAAGAAGAACCAGGTTTGTTTTCATTGTGGAAAGAAAGGCCATTACATTTGCGAATGTAAACTGTAAAAGAACAAGAAAAAGGATGAAGAAGGCAATGCCATTGAAGCAAATGTTATTGAGGACATTGTTGCTATGGTAAGTGGCATACATATTGATATGATCACTAAAGTTTATATGACTATGATTGCAAATCCTTTTGATTGTTGGTTCGATTCAGGTGTAACGGTGCATGTGTGCAACAACAAAGAGCAATTCAGGTTTTATGACGAGTCTTCCATTAAACAACAAGTGCTGATGGGTAACCACTATAAAACAAAGGTTCTTGGAAAGGGCACCGTTGAATTAGAAATGAGTTTTGGCAAGATGCTAATCTTGACCAATGTTTCATGTACCCGATATTAAGAAGAATCCAGTATCTGCCAATTTGTTATGTAAGCGTGATGTAAAAGCTGTACTTGAATCGGAAAAGTTAATCTTGTCTAAGAATGGGATATTTGTAGGAAAGGGATATGCTAATAATGGCATGTACAAACTAAGTATTATTAATAAAGAAGTTTCCGATTGTGCTTATATTGTTAATTCTTCAAATTTATGGCATGCTAGATTAGGATATTTAAATTTCAAATATTTAAAGTTTATGTCAAAGCATGGTATGATTTCATATAAGGATGATGATGAAAAGAAATGTGAGATTTGTATTCAAGCAAAAATGACAAAGAAGCCTTTTTCTAAGTCAGATAGAAATTTTATTATGCTTGAACTTGTACATTCTGATGTATGTGAATTGAATGGTGTATTAACTAGAGGAGGTAAAAGATACTTCATTACATTCATTGATGACTTCTTTAGATTTACATATGTGTATTTAATGAGAAATAAGGATGAATCCTTTGACATGTTCAAACGCTATAAAACTAAAGCAGAAAATCAAAAGGATAGGAAAATAAAGATCCTACGAAGTAATAGAGGCAGTGAATACTTTTCCTAATAATTTTTCTACATTTTGTGAGGAACATGGTATAATACACCAAAGTTCAGCCCCTTACACACCCCAACAAAATAGTTTGGCTAAAAGAGAAAATAGGACTATTGTAGACATGGTAAATGCCATGATCTTGAGTGCGAAGCTTCCTTTTAATTTATGGGGAGAGGCATTGCTTATAGCATGCCATGTGCATAATATAGAGTGGAATGGAAGGAAACCAAACCTTGATTATATCAAAGAGTGCGGGTGTTTAGCCTTTTATATAGTGGTTGATCCAAAAAGAACAAAGTAGGACCAAGAGCTATGAAAAGTGTGTTTGTAGGTTATGCTGAAAATTCAAATGCATATAAATTATTAGACTTAAGCTCTAATACAATGGTGGAATCAAGAGATGTTGAGTTTATTGAGAATAAATTCATTAAAGATTCCATGGATACTTTGATACCTACTCAAACACAACAAGGTGACTTTAATCCTAATACTGCTTTGGGTGGTACTAAAAGGATTGAAAGTGGTTCACCAAGTGAGCAAAGAAAGAATCAAAGGATAAGAAAAGTAAAGGAATTTGGTCTAGATTTCATTTCTTATCAAGCTCAATTATACCTTGTTGAAGGTAATAGATAAGTGGTCCTAAATAAAATACCTATAGTGTTTAACACAGAGGATGATCCTAAAACATTTGAGGAAGCTATGACTTCTAAAGATTCAGTTTTTTGGAAAGAAGCTGTGAATGATGAGGTGGACTCAATATTATCCAATAATACTTGGGTCCTAGTGGATCTACCTACTGGTTCTAAACCAATTGGTTGTAAATAGGTATTTAGAAGAAAATATAATACTAATGGATCAATAAAAACCTTTAAAGCAAGGTTATTGGCAAAAGGCTTTAAACAAAGGGAAGGAGTAGACTATTTTGATACCTATGCACCGGTGGCTAGGACCATGTCTATTCGTGTATTGTTAGCACTTGCATCCATATATAAGTTGATTATACATCAAATGGATGTTAAGACAGTTTTCCTATATGGTGATCTTGATGAGGAAGTTTATATGGAACAACCTGATGGTTTTGTACTTCCTAGAAATGAAAAGAAAGCTTGCAAGTTAGTCAAGTCTTTGTATGGCTTGAAACAAGCTCCAAAACAATGGCATGAGAAGTTTGACTCAACAATTTTGTCGGATGGCTTTGTGCACAATAGTTCCGACAAATGTAAGTATTCCAAGTTTACAAAGGAATATGGAGTCATTGTATACCTTTATGTGGATGATATGCTCATATTTGGTACGAATATGAAAGGTGTATGTGAAACAAAAAAGTATCTTTATTTTATGTTTCAAATGAAAGATTTAAATGAAGTAGATACTATTTTGGGAATCAAAATTAAAAAACATATTGAGGGATTTGCATTGTGTCAATCTCATTATGTTGAGAAAATGCTTCAAAGATTTGAACATCTTAATGCAAAGGAAGCAAATACACCTTTTGATCGGAGCATAAAGTTAAGTGAAAACACTATAAGAGCAATAGCACAGCTCGAGTATGCTAGTGCTATTGGTAGCATGATGTATGCTATGCATTGTACAAGACCAGACATATCGTTTTCAGTAGGCAAACTTTCTTGATTTACAAATAATCCAAGTGTGGATCACTGGAAAGCAATTGGTAGAGTTCTTGGTTATTTAAAGAAAACCATAAGTTTGAGACTCTTTTATTCCAAATTTCTAGCTGTGTTGGAAGGTTATTCAGATGCTAGTTGGATTACTAGTGTGAGTGATAACAAATCCACGATTGGTTAGATGTTCACTTTTGGTGGGGGGGGGGGGGGGGGAGGGGGGCCATCTCTTGGGCATCAAAGAAACAAACGTGTATTTCTCACTCCACCATGGAATCAGAATTTATAGCCTTGGTGATAGCAGGCAAAGAAGCGGAATGGCTAAGAAATATGTTGTTAGACATAGAGTTGTGGTCACAACTAATACCAGTCATTTCAGTGTACTGCGATAGTGAAGCCACCTTGGGCAGAGCATACAGTAAAATGTATAACGGTAAGTCTAGACATATAGGTTTAAGACACGATTACATAAGACAATTAATAGAATCTAGTACCATTTCAATTGTCTATGTAAGGTCAAATAATAATTTGGTAGACCATCTAACTAAAGCAGTGTCTCGAGATATGGTTGGGGTAACATTCATTGGAATGAGACTAAAACCCTTCTTTTAAGAGAATCACCAATAGTGGGAACCCAACCTCGAATTGATTTAACTAAAGAGGTTTAAAGGGTAACAACAAGCTATTGATATGTGGTTAGTAAGAGCACTAATTTTGTGTCTCATTTAGGATGAATTAGTGCAGATTGTTACGATGTAATTGAGGATGAGTTTTGCACTCTTAATAGAGTTCATAAAGTACAAATGTCTATGTAACAGGGATATAAGAAGGAATTTCACCTTTGTGAACATAGAAGTGGTGCATGCTTCTAGCAAGAGTAAAGGGTTTTCTCTTGTAAATGTTCACTAAACTGGGAAGACCACAAGGCCATAATAGTGCTAACAACAGTGGATTTCTAAATGTGTTGTGAATGTTCTCATGTGTGTGATGTTTCTGATTTCAACACATAAGAGTTTTGGTTTAAGAACCAAGCCACCATTAACTTTGTTGATTTCTTGAGCAATTACACTAAAGGGAGGTTTAAGTTGAAAGACACCTTCCATTATGATGATAGGTTATCAATCAAGTGAGACGTATATTATTACAACCGAGTGGAGGATTGTTGTATATATAGGTATATATAAGAATAGGTTGTAATAATGATGTTTGAGTTTGGAGAACATGGTTTCATAAAGTGAAAATTCAAGTTCTGAAATTTTTTAAGTGAAAATTCGAAAATCAATATTTTTGATCGGTCTAAAATTTGGCTCGATCGAAAAAAAATGGTAAGAAAATAATCCTCGAGTTTCTGGATGTCTCGGTCGTTGTTCGATGAGCACTTGATTGATCGAAAGTATCTTTCAACTGATCGAAAATCATGAAAAAGGATTTTCAGCAGAATTTTTTTGGTGACTATTCAAAAAGGTTGAAGATGTTTCAAACTTTGTTAACAGTTTTATAAAACATTTTAACTCTCTATACGTGTCTTTTGATGAAAAATAACCCTATGGGTATAAATAGAGGCTTATGTTCATTTGAAAAATAACTAACTCCACAAAAATAGTAAGTTAGAGAGAAACACAAGAAATCCTATGGTCATTCTTCAGAATTGTTATTTGTAGAACTCAACATCTTGGTTGAATCCTGGGGACAAATTTGCGATAACTCTTTAGCAACAATAGTGTGGGGGACAAATATTGTCTAAGGAAAATGATATTGTGCCTCCAAGTTATTTATTTTTCTGTTTGTCTTTTGTGTTAACCTTGTTCTTCTATTATTACATTGTGTAATATCCGCAACAAAAGTATCCCAAATCTTGCCAGATAAACCTATGGGGTCAATCAGTTCAGGTTGCTCAAATTTTGGAGGAGGAGAACTAAAAACCGACTTGCTGGTCTTGATTTTTGGAGGAAGAAACCTATTGCTGACCGCCAAAGAAGATGGTTTTATCGATGGCGGCGGGTAGGACAGGTTCGGCTGGTTCTTGGACAGCCTTAATTATAATACCATAGAAAGAAACATTTATCAAATATCAATGTCTATTATAGTCTAGGACCTATTAAAAAAAAAAAAACTATTCTAAGAGGAAGGATGGCAAGCCAGAGTTTTAATTGTAGAAGAAAAAATTAGTGTTACTTTTAAAAATTAGTTGAGTAAAAAAAACTCCTAGCGGATAAACTCGATTCGTTGATATTGATCTTATTTTAGCGATACCACACAAACCATGCCACAGTAGCAAAGAGTTCCAAATTTCGAGGATGTTGCCCAACTAAATTAATTAGGTCATGGAAAGCGCAAATACTAGGATAATCTTTACGAATCCAACTAAAAAATGGACCCTAAATTTGATGGAGCTCTATGCAGTTTCGAAGAGCATGAAACATGTAGTCTCTTTGAGTTGTTGAACACAAGCTACAACTCGCATTCTCAAGCCATAACGAGTGTAATGTTTTGGCGTGGCTCTCTCTCTCTCGTTCTCGCAAGAAATGCATGTATGAGAGAGAGAGAGAGAGAGAGAGAGAGAGAGAGAGAGAGAGGGAATAGTGGATTATTGGGATTGTATGTTTTTAATGAATCTGGTTGGAGGAGAAATGAATGGATAAATGGAAGAACATATGCTCTCTTGGAAGGGAGGCAGTTGATTGGATAAGGTGAATGATTTTTATTTGCTCGAGGACATCAAAAGGAAAAAAAGGGGGGATTGTCTAGTCTAGCCAAAAAATAAAAGGGTAAATATACATTTGCTTGAAACAGTTTCTCGATAACTATTTTAGAGCATTCTCATCAAGCCTCCTAAATGCTGTAAATGCTATTTTTTAGCATCTGAACCCAAAAAACCCACTCCATCAAACCTAGTATATGCAATAAATTTACAATTTTGCTACAGTGCACTCTCATTTTTGAGAGCGCACTGTAGCAAGATTGTATAATATTTTATTGATTTTAATTCTCTCTTTCCTCAGACTCTCATGCTCTCCCTTAGACTCTCAGACTCTCCCTCTCGTTCTCTGGTTCTCCCTCACAACCCAGGCATCATCTCCCTTCCCTTTTCATCACGCTGCCTTTGTTGTGATAAGCATCTGATCTTCGTTAAGCTTCAAGGGTTTGTGGTCGGCGATTGTGGTCATGATTTGGTGGGTTTCGTGGGTCTAATTTGGTGGGTATCGGTGGTGCTCGGCAACGGTTTTGATTGGGTTGAGATTGGGGTGGTGGGTTTTGGCTGGGGTTGAGATCGGGGTGGTGGGTTTTGGTTGGGGTTGAGAACGAGGTGGGTGAGTGGTGGTGGGTTTGAGCAAAGTGAAAAGTCAGAGCCAATGATAGAGATCAATGGTCTAAAATTCACGTACTTGGGAATTGACGGTCATCCTCTGCTAGGTTCCACTCCTTTAATCGAAGATTTCTCTCTTTCTTCACTTCGGAGATCGCTGCCTCCTTGTTGGATCCAATGGCACTGGTTCGTTTTATTGTTTCTTCTTTCATACTCTGTTTTTTCATTAATACTACTCTTTGTTTGGTTTCTCAGAAAATGGAGGGAAAGAAAAATCAAAATTGGAAATTGAGATATTAATGTATTGATTTTTGGGTTCAATTATAATGGGGTTCGTTCAATTTTTGTTCTTTTTCACATTCAGAGTTTCCTTGAATCTTTGTTTACTTGCCGAGAAAATGGAGGAAAGGAAAATATAAAATTGTAAATAGAGATTTTGATGGTGTTTTTCTTGGGTTAAATTGTAATGGGTCTCGTTCAATTTGTATTCTTTTTCACTTTTAGAGTTTCCTTTATGCTTTGCTTACTTTAATGCTTTGTTTGGTTGTTGAGAAAATGGAGGGGAAAATAGAGTCAAAGTGGAACCAGAAACTTTATTGTTTGTTACATACTTATACTGTAATGTTTTTGTTCTATCCATAGTGCTTTTCACCTTCATAATTGTTTTGTGGTTGCCACGGTGGTGTTGTGACTTGTGGTGGTGGTGGCTGTGGTGGGTTGTGGTTGCTACAATGGTGGTTATGGCAAGTGGAGCAATGGTAGGGGTGGTGGAGGAGGGGGTTGGCTAGTTGCTATAGATTTTTGTGTGGTTGTTTTATTATTATTTTAATGAGTAGTTTATATTATTTAAATAAAATGGTAAAAAATATAGAAGCTTTGATATTTGATGTATCTTAAAGTGGGATGGTATAATAAATAAAGTAGGTTTTTGAAGTGTTAAATGCTAAAAATTTTAGAATTCTTGATGGGAATGCTCTTACGCCTTTGAGCTGGCATAGAGCCTTTTATTATATCTTGTCGAAAATACGATTTTTGTAAATAACAGATCAAATCTACCTCGTTAGCTTCATTAGGATCATCAATATTTTTGTTATTAGTATTAGTATAAGGAACAGTATTCTACATAGTATCAGTCAAAATTGCGCTTTTTTTAAATGAATTACATGATTCTCTGCCACATGTTCTTCTTTGTCTCTTTCTTGTTGTTCCAACTCGTTGATTAATTTATACAACCATCGAGGGACTTTTTATTTATTTAGGTTGTGTTTGTTTCGATAGTAAAAGGAATCCGGAAAATATTTTACACCACCATGCGTGTTTGGGAGTGGCCGAAAAATTTAGTCAAACGGAAAATGATTTCCGTTGATCGTAAAATATCAAGCATTTCGGTGTAAAATCAATTCCATTTCTATTTTACCTTCAAACTAATTACACCCATTTTCAACCTACCTGAACTGAGAGAGAGAGAGAGAGAGAGAGAGAGAGAGAGAGAGAGAAACAGCAAGAAGAGATCGCCGCACCCCAGCATCGGCACTGGCGAGATCGCGCCGCCTGAAGCACCGCTGAGATCGTAACCAAAGCTCATTGCCGTTCTTGTTCTTGACCCAAAGCTCATCGGACTCATAGACACTCGAGAGAGAGAGAGAGAGAGAGAGAGAGAGAGAGAGAGAGAGAGAGAGAGAGAGAGAGAGAGAGAGCAAGAAGAGAGAGTGCAGAGAAAGAAGACCCACCTGAAGCTCATCCTCACTGGATTCACACCCAGAGAAAGAAAATCCATCCCACTTCGCCGACTCATTCCTCATTGTCACCGACCCAGTGAACGACCCACCCTGAGCCAATCGGACCGCCATGAGCAACCCACCCCTGAGCCGATTTGTCCACCGTGTAAGCAACCCACTCCTAGATCGGACCACCTAGTGAGTGACCCACTCCTAGATCGAGCCGCCACCTTTAGATCGACCCACTGTGTGAGCAACCCACGAACCGATCTCTCTCTCTCTCTCTCTCTCACTGAAGTCCCTCTCTCACGATTGGTCTTGGGATTTTAATTTTTTTTGTTTTGATTTTTGTTTCTTTGATTGTTTATATATTTTGATTCTCTGTAATAATATTTGTTTGGGTCCTAAGAAAATGTGAGAAACATGATAAAAATGAGTTTTTTAGAGCATTTTCAAGAACACAACCAAACACTAGAAAATATTTTTCAAAACATTTTTTGGAATGCAACCAAACACTTGAAAATATTTTCCTTTCCCGAAAATATTTTCCCCTGCATTCATTTTACACTCACAATTCAATTTACATCGAACCAAACGCAACCTTATTGTTATCGTTTTTTCCAATATGAGTATCTTTTTGTCTAATTGTTTCATGCTTGGGATCAGTTGTAACTTGATCGAAATATTGTTTTTAAATTCTTACGGAACCAAATAGGTTCTTTCTATTATTATTTATTTAATTTATAAATTTATTTTAACTTTCTATTTACTGTTTATTAATTCTATAATTTTTTATATAAGAAATTTATTGCTATATAATTTATAGCTTATATAATATAATAGTATTCTTGGGGTATTACAATTAAGTAGTTATATATCTAAATTTATATAAATGGAAAGTGTAAAAGATTTGATTGCAAGGTAGTAGTAGTTTTATTATACTGGGCTGGCTTCGTTGAGTTTGGGATCTATCAAACTCGAGTATGTTGAACCCAATCAGACAATGCAAGAAGCCTAAAGGAGAAAAAGCCCATCAACTTCTTCATTTCTTAAAAAATATATTAAAATTTTAGATTTTTTTCGTTGCTATAAGCTTATAAGTTATAACTGGAATATTTATTGAAAATTATTTTTTGAGAAGATTATATTTATTGAAATTTGAAAGCTAGAAAACATTACAAAACATTTTTTAACCTCACATCGAGGGGTAATAGCTTAGTTGTCGCACTAAATCCAAATCCTCCATTCAGGATTCATTCATGGCAATTGCACATTTGCACAATATCCAAATTCTCCATTCAGCTCCATTTACTTGTGCCCAACATTACTACTTTCTCCCTTATTGCTTTTTCGGCTTCTCTCACCTAATCAAAACCCAATTTAACTCTTTCGGATTCTTAAAAAAAAAAAAAAAAACCTCTTTCGGATTCTTTAGTTATTTTATAAGATAGAAAAATTAATGTCCTAATTTTTTTTTAGAAAGTTTCAATATATGGCGTCTATTCATAATGATAGCTTTTTATTATCAGAAATTTTACCAGTTAAGTTAATTGGAACCCACAATTAATGTTCGAATTGATGAAATATAATGTAGAGTTGAAAAATGGAACATATAATATTTTAAGGTACAGTGTAATATTAATTTGAACTCACATTTGAAATTACATTTTTACACACTAATAATAGCTAGTAACATCTTATCATTTAAGGTTTATTATGGAATAAGAGTTATGAAAATATCCTATCAAAAATAAAAAAAAATTATGAAAACATAACAACTAATAACAACCCATTATTTTTTATAAAAAAAAAATAACAATCAAGTAAGATTTGCCGTAAAATAAGAGTTATTAAAATGTTGTAAGGATAGGATTTCCCAATAAGTTGATTCGAGTGAGCAAGACAGACGTGGTGGTTGTTGAGTGACAAGTTTGTATTAATAATGATTACCTAGCAGTTCATAAGTTATGACTTATGAGTAATGTTTAGCGCAAAAAGAAGAAGCAGAGCATCTCCAGCAGATTAGTCAAATTTTTGTACTGTTTGGCTAATAAACAGTGACATTTAGTTTTTGCCTACTCACTTTTTCAAATACACTTCCAACAAATTCTCTATCGTATTTTCTATCTCATTTAAATATTATTTTTTCATTTATTATTTATTCTTTTTTTAACAACTACACATCTTCCAACATTTTTTTATACAACACATCATTATTATAATTAAAAATATATATTTGAAGAATGAACAGTAGCCCATCAAACTTGATGGGCTACTGTTCATTAGCAAAAAAAAAAAAAAATCCCGTTTGCTGAAGTTGTTGGAGCATAAGTTGTTGGAGCATCTACAGTACACCATATTCTCTAAATTTTGACTACTAGACCCGGATGCCCAAGCCACTAGAGATGCTCTGAGTAATGCATCCAGTTTCTCTCTTACGTCAGTCCCTCTCTCTTCCTCTCCTACGTCACCTGCCCTGTCCAAGTCTGCCCAAATTGCCCTATGATTTCCGAATTGAGAGCAAATTTAGCAAAGCAAAGTAATAACTAATAACACTCTCCACAAGAGTTACCGGCTTTTGTGGTTAGTCAGTTGTGTGATATTAAAGGTTCATCCCCACTCCCTGTGTGTGTGTACTGTGTGTTTGTTGTCTTTCTCTCAAAAAAAAAAAAAAAAATAACTAATAACACCTCACAAGCTTCCAATATTTTTTTTTTCCGAGATTAAATCTTGTAGTCGTACCACATATCTCTGGAGCATAATTTCATTTTTGTTGTTTCCTGTACATATGTTTTTCAGGCTACTTCATTTTTTTCGAATGAAGTAGTACTTTCTTTTAATATAGTTTTTTTTTTCTTACTTTATCAAAAAAAAAAAGAAAAAAAAAGACAATGACTTCTGATTTATAGTATAATCCTTTGTTAATTAATTGAGCAAATAATTTTATAGTACATAGCCACTGCATTTTCTCAACACAATTAATTAATGATTTTCATACAAAAATCACATGAATATTGGCTAAGTGTAGGATAACATGCAGTTGTCAGGACAAACAAATGTAAGGAATGAAATGAATATGAGTTGAGTTCTCCAGGCTTCTGGAATAAGTCACTGATTTCTTTGCTTTTCTTTTTTTGGCTGTCGGTGCTGGCGACCTGGCTATAGAGGTGGAACCCTATGGCAATGGAGGAGAAAGAGAGAGCAGAGAGAAACATGCGGTGGACGAGAAAGGGAGGGAGAGAGAGAGAGACATACACCTTTTTTTTGGTTTAGAAATATGTATGGAATATCATAAATAAGGGATGATAAATAAGATCCTAAGAATATAAAAAAAATGATTCATTACTTATTTAATAATAAATAAAATTTTTTTTCTTTATTATCCTTTATTTATGACATTCCATATATATTTCTAAACCCAAAAAAAGGTGTATGTTTCTCTTTCTCTCTCTCTTTCTCCTCCACCGCATGTTTTTCTTTGCTCTCTCTTTCTCCTCCATTGCTCTTCGACCTCCATTGCCATAGGCCGTTCCACCTCTATAGCCAGGTCGCAAGCACCGGCAGCCCAAAAAAAAAAAAAAAAAAAAAAAAAAAGCCAAGAAATTATTGACTTATTCTAGAAGCTTGGAGAACTCAACTCACATTCATTTCATTCCTTACATTTGTTCGTCCTGACAACTGCATGTTAGCCTACGCTTAGCCACTATTCATGTGATTTTTGTATGAAAATCATTAATTAATTGTATTGAGAAAATGCAGTGGCTATGTACTAAGAAATTATTTGCGCAATTAATTAACAAAGGATTGTACTATAAATCAAAAGTCATTGTTTTTTCTTTTCTTTCTTTGATAAGTAAGAAAAAAAACTTTATTAAAAGAAAGTACTACTTCATTCGAAAAAGATGAAGTACATATGTACAGGAAACAACAAAAATGAAATTATGTTCAAGAGAATAGAGTCTATGAACAAAGGTACAGAGTTACTAGAAGTGAATCCCCAAGCAAGATGTATGGTGTGGAGTTCAACAAGAATTGTATCTTGAATTATATGTCATTAGACTCATTACAGCTAACACGGATGCGTCTGTTAGATCTTTTGCTTGAAGGCTTCCCATTGATAGGTCTTAGGAGGGCATGGCCATGGAATATAAGATTTTATCTTGATGTTAGTGATTGGGAACTAGAGTCAGTTGACTCTCTGTTTGATGATTATTTTCTAAATTTCCAAATCAATGAGGGTCCCAATCGAATGAAGCAGACGTTAACTAGTTATAGTCAGTTTGATGCTTGCTCAATGTCTATATTATAATATTAATATGTACATGATTTAGTTCCTTTTTAGTCCCTTTACTGCCTAAAAAAAAAAAAAAAATACTAGATAAAAATGAAGGCAAGCCAACCTTTCATAGATCCTTGAAGGATTGAGTACAGGAAAGCATTTGGTTTTTTTCTTGGTTTTGTGGATGTTTCTTACGGTTTATTTGGACAAAACTTATTTTGCTGGAACTGAAAATTGAAAACTGAAAACACTGTGACAAAATAATTTTTAAATGTTTGAATAGTATCGTGGAACCTATTTTTAATAAAAAAATTGTTAAAATGAGATATTTGTGGGTTCATAAACAGTGCACAAATGTATTATTTACAGTTAAATAGTCAAGCTGAAAGAAAGAAAGAAAAAAAAAAAAAAAAACTAAAACGCGTTTTGCACTCAGATCGTGGACGCAAAAAGCAATACCTCCTAACAAGTTGTTTTGCACCCAAACACATACTTAGAGTCATCTTTTGGCCTGGATTTTTTAAGTGTTTTATTCTATGGACCTGATTTTTGCTTTTGTCAGCTCCTCCTAACAAGTTGTTTTCATTTGTTTTCTATTCCTTCTCTTTCATTAATTCCCTTTATCATGGAAAGCCTTTATCACCAATAAAACAAGGATTCTTTATAATCAGTCACAAGATAGCTTAAAAGTATAGCCAAAAATGCAAATATCAGAATATTTTATTATATAAATTTCATGCACATATTTCAGCAAAAAAAAAAAAAAAAAAATTTCATGCACATAAGGTCTACTAAGCTTGTGGGTCTATTAAGCTTTAATGTTTTTATGATACTTGACACAAAGAGAGAGTGCGACCAATTTATTTATTTTTAATATGCTGGAGGCAGCTTCCTAGAAGTCACGTGAGATGCATATATATAAATTGCTTTTGAATTTTTCTTTCTTTTGATTTTTGAATCTGTTTGCTAACTACAAAGTTTAATGTTATACGTTGACCAAAAAAAAAAAAAGTTTAATGTTATACGTTTATGGCTTTTGAATCTTAATTCAAGTCCTATCAAAAAAATAAAAATCTTAATTCGAGTGATCTTAGCATCGTTAGAAAGCTTGCGACTCCTACTTTCGAACAAGACCAATATCAACATATTTTTTAGGAACGGTTTAAAAAATTACACAGTTATAAAAGTCACAAACTTTTCACCCAAAAAAAAAAAAAAGTCACAAACTGATCTTGTGTAAGCAAATTTTAATTAATTTCCTCACATCTCATCCATTTTGAATTTGATTTAGGCCCTGAGTAGTCTTCCCAATGGTGTTAATTTATTTGGATGGTCAGATATATGTATTAAAGTATGTCACAATTAATTAATTAGGGTTGAACTCGATCAAAGTGGGTCTAAGAGTGAAAAAGGTTACAATATATACCATCCAACATATTACATATCAAGGTTTAATATCCTTTGCCTCTTTTGCCAATTATTACTTCAACAAACACCTAGGACTTGGTAGCTGTAGAACTTTTTTTTTTTGGACTGAAATAATGTAGGTAGACGGTCACCATTCCACCAATCACGGCAAATTGTGGCCAAGTTCTACCGCAAATTGTAATACCAGCAAAAATCAGAACTGAGTGTAATTTTTGTTAGTTGTAATTTCTCTCTCCTGCTTTTTGGTTAGGACAATAAATTAGAGTACAGTAACTCTTTTTGTTTCCCTATAAAAGGCCGACCCCTATGTCATTCGTTCAAGGTGAGCAAGGTAGAAAAAAGAGGGTTTGGATGTTTCTCTGAGCAGTAAACTTTTCTGGCCAAAATATTCTATTTCCCCGATGTTTCCCAAGTTCTTTCCGGTGCTGCTCCTTCTCTGCTTCCCACTTTTAAGCTCCACTCAAGAAGTGTTTGCTTATTATAAGCTTGCACTTCAGTGGCCTATTTCCTTCTGCAATGTCCGGCCAAGTTGCTCCAAGATTATTTCAAGTAGTCAGCAGTTTACAGTGCATGGACTTTGGCCATTTTGGGCTAATCATACCATGCTCGAACCTTGTCCTAACTCTGGGCTTGGACTGACAAAGAATCAGGTCAATCAAGTTTATTGTTGAGAAAAATAATTTATTGTTTGATATCTTTTGTGACACGTCTACGTTTTGTAGGTGAAGTACATACTTGACGATCTGAGGGTGTATTGGCCAAACTTTGCAGGCGATGATTTAATTTTCTGGTCGGCACAATGGGATAAACATGGTAGATGTCTTCATACAACCTCCTCTTCATACTTAAAGTATACAGTCCTACGCGCTAAACATTACAGAAATTGCCTTCGCACTCTAAACCGTCCAGGTTCGTTTTGTATTATTTTTTTTAGAAATTCACTTTATTTTAATATATTCTCACAAATTTTTTTTTGGATATATAAGGTTCGTTTGGATACAACTTATTTTGCTGAACTGAAAACATTATAGCAAAATAATTTTTAAATGTGTAAATAGTACTGTGGAACTCATTTTTAATATTTTTTTAAATAAAGTGTTCATGAACAGTGCTAACACAGTGCATAAACAGTGCACACACTGTTCATGAACAGTGCGCTTTGACATTACAGAAATTTCCTTCGCACTCCAAACCGTCCAGGTTCGTTTTGTATTATTTTTTTTAGAAATTCACTTTATTTTAATATATTCTCACAAATTTTTTTTGGATATATAAGGTCTGTTTAGATACAACTTATTTTGCTGAACTGAAAATACTGTAGCAAAATAATTTTTAAATGTGTAAATAGTACTGTGAGACTCATTTTTAATATTTTTTAAAATAAAATGTTCATAAACAATGCACGCACAATACGTAAACAGTGCACACACTGTTTATAAACAGTGCGCTTTGTCCCTACAAGCAGGCACAACTGCGCAAGTGCAGAAAAAAAAAAAAAAAAAAAAAAAAAAAAAAAAAAAAAAACGCAAACGGAAACGTGGGACATGGATCCAAACTCAGCCTAATGTACGAGTGAATGTTCTGTTCGGACCAATAATGAATCTCCGCATCTGCGTTTGATTAGAAAGTGAATATACATCTCATTTATTATAAGTTCACAATATTTTTACAATATTTTCACAACAGATTATATATAATTAATTATTATTAGTTCAAAGTTAAACTTAATATTAAGATTATTTTTTTGCCCCAATGAAAATAACCACTAACAACTTACCACTTAAAATTTGTTATAAAAATATTGTCCAAATATCATGAATATATTATTTTTCTTTATTATAATCCCAAATTTTACACCTGTCAGACAAGTGCTGCTGACGTCTGAATCTCTCTTTCCCTCAGTATTTTCTTTTTCTTTTTGGTCATTGAAAGTTAAAAAAGCAACAGTAAAAAAATGTAAGAAAAAAATTGTGAGAGAAAATGGTGAATTGCATAAGGTCAATACCTAGAACTCCAAGTCACTGAGATTAATGGCCAACATCATCGGCACAACCACTGCTCCTTGGCGGATGTAGTTGATTTATGAAGATTTGGGGGTAATAGTGTGTGTAAAAGTTTATTTGTTTTATTGGGTAAAAATCTGACGTGGCAGGTCCGTTTTTAATTTAATGAGCATCAATAAATTCCATTAATCACCTTAAAAAATGACCAACGTGATCTTTAAAAGACAAATTTGTCTATGACTACGTTAGCACCGTAATTTAGCCCGAACTTTCTCTTCTTCTCGTCTCAGATCCAAACCCTTCTCCACTCTTAGGCCCCCTCTCTCACACCCACACCCATGGCAGCTGAAGACTCCCTCTTTCATGGCCGAAACTCATGTTTTTCCACTACCATCTTCCATTCTCTTCTCAAATCAGTGCCTTGGAGACATTTGGCTAGGGATTTTCGAGCTTCACATCACCACCACTGCTATTGTTCCATGCCAACAGCTCTGATCTGGTGCCAAACGTGTTTGGGTTTCGTTTCTGGGTTTGGGTCTCTATTTCTGTTTTTTTTTTCTCTTTTGATTTGGTTCTTTGTTGGTTTGGGTCTTGGTCAATCTAGGGATTGCGTTATATAAGGATTTGGTGATTTTTGATTTGGGTTTGAAAGGGGGTTTGGATATGGTCGTTTGCAGATTTGTGGGTATATTTTGATTTAGGGTTTGTCTCAAAATGGCTCTAATATGGTGATTTTGTTGGTGTGTGCATATGAATCTGTGTGTATGATTGGTAATCTGGGATGATTTTTGGGGGTTTCAGGTTTTGGAATTTATATGGCTGTGTATGTTTGTGTTCTATGACATGGTGCAGCTGTGTAGTGTGATTTGTGCTCAAATCCATGCTCATGTTAGTGTAATCACAGTGAATAGAACTCAAATATCTTTGATATTGGGCGTATTATAAAGTGTGACTTTAAAATAAATTAAGTAGTATTTTGAGTCGTTAAAAAGTTAAATTGTTTTAGATGTTTTGCTGTGAATGCACATATTGCTTTTTTGTCTTTGAAGTTTATATATTTATGTTTTATTTTTTGTAATTCTTGATTTTGTTTCTTTTGTATTTTTGTTGTTGTGACTATATGTAGGTCATACCGCTAGAACCGAACATTACAGAATGAGAGAGCTATACACCTACTTTCAACAAGCAGTGAAGCCAAAATCAAGTCTTGAAGCCCCCCAAATCCAATTCAAGTGCAACAGACGGAATGGGAGATATCAATTACTTGAGTTCTATATTTGTATTAGCAGAAATGGAGAAGTTTTAGGCTGTCCATCACCAGCATTTATTGACTGTGGAGAGGATGAGATGGCCAAAATATGGTATCCTAATGAGAAAACTCTCCCCCCTGGGTATGATTTCCTTTCATTAATTTGCAATATCTTATTTTTGTTTTGTTATTTTCTTTATTTTCTTTTTACAATATCTGACTTCTGTTTTATTACTCATTTGCAGCGGCTACGAGGACAGAAATGATGAATTATAGGACAACTTATGTAGGTGTTATGGACTTGTGTAGGCTACAAGCCTAAAAGGACAGAAAGGATGAGTTAGGACATCTTATGTAGGTGTTATGGAAGAATACGGACTTTTTTCTATGCACTTTTTTCTTTCTAGAATTGCGTGTGCAACTTTCCAAATGACTGCTAAAAATATGTTAATTGTCAATATTGAATCAAAGGTGGTAAATGCAATCAACGAAAAAAAAAAAAAAAAAAAAGTCAGTAGGACCGTGCATCACTCCAAAAAAGGGTATTGCTAAATATTTCTGTAGTTATTTCAGTATTCCCAAAATTCTTTGAATTGGAAAAAAAATAAAGTCAGCATATAACATAGATGGTGGTGTCCACTGTCCATTAGAATATACTAGTCTCATAGTCTCATTCCATCGGACAAAATGGAAAATTAGCCATAATTTTTAAACATTATATTTAGTAGGCTAATTTTTCAAACTATATTTTTTACTAGCATCTCGAGTCTAAGAGACTCGGTTTAGGGCTTATAAATCGAGTTTTTGAAGTCAATTTTTATGTTTTGATCGGGTCCGAGTTGTCACTTTTTTCACGTAGCATCCACATGGAAATCGAGTCTCTAAGACTCGATTTATAAGCCCAGATATAACAGAACAACAACACAAGCAAAAAAGAAATCAGAGCCAGAAGAGAGAAAAAAAAAAAAAAAAAAAAAGAAGCCAGAAGAAAAAAGAAGCCGAAGAAGAAGGAAAGAAGTCGAAGAAGAAAAAAGAAGCTAGAAAAAATCAGACCCAAGCCGGAGCGACCTAGGCCGTGGCGAGCCCCAGGCCGTGCGAGCTCTTTCTCTCTCTCTTTAATCTAATCTGACTCTTTCTCTCTCTCTCTAGTCTGATCTGATTTGGTGATGATCTGATCTGATTTGGTGAGGTGAGACTGCGCATGAGAGTTAAAATTTTTTTTGGTTTATAAATCGAGTCTCTAAGACTCGATTTTCAAGTTATCGCCACTTGGAAAAAGATGCCACATCAGATGTGATTGGACCATAAAAATCGAGTCTTTGAAACTCGATATATAGGCCAAAGTCGAGTCTTCTTAGACTCGAGATGCTAGTAAAAAATATAGTTTGAAAACATTATCTACTAACTATATAGTTAGAAAATTATATTTAATTTCCCATTTCCGCCCATTCCATGCACTAAACTCTAAACTCTAAACGTGTGTTCAAAAGGAACTTTCTTCCTTTGTCATCAGTTTTCATTTATCCTAATTCAAGATTGATGTGTTTTCCCTAATAAAATTTATACATCTATTAATCACCAAAAGAAATAGCTAAATAATATTTTGTGAATGTTTTAAGGTTTTTATTTATTTATTTTATCTTTTATTTTTTTTTAAAAAAGTTAACAGATGCTATTAGAGTACTGGTTTAGAAAAAAAAATTAAAAACTTTTTATAGAAAAAGAAAAATGTAAATGATTCTTTTACATCTTTTTCTATTTTTCATAAAAGTGGGTATCAAATATTTTTTAAAAGAGTTCATTAACAAATGTCTTAAAAACACCCTTTATTTGAACTTAAAAAAAAAAAAAAAAAATCTCTAAACATGTACCATTTGAAATGATTTGAAAACCATTATATGGTGATTTACAAAAAAAAAAAAAAAAAAAAAAAAAAATAACAAAAAGAATTCTTATTTAAAAAAATTACCATAATCAAGACCACTTGATTGGAAAATACTACGAGAATCCATATTCTAAATTTTAGTGGCTTTTAAGAGATTTCCTAGCTACATGAAGGACATTGTGTTTGGGACAATGAAAGCCCGAATTGAAAATTTTAGAAAAAGGAGAGTTTTTTAAGTTTTAACGAAAGAGAGAAATGAGGGACTCACATAAAATTCCACTCCCAAAATCAGTGTGTGTGTATATATATATATATATATATATAGATTTTTAATTAAGTGAAGCATACTTGTTAAAGAGATTTGTGATGGATTATGACAGGGCAGAGCCATGTATTGGCTATGGGGGCAATGGTCTCCCAAATTTTTTATAAAATTGGACTATTATATATATATATATATATATATATATATATATATATATATTGTGCGTTTGGATTGGGTGTTTTGCTCAATCCGTGCGTCTTGTGTTTTCTTAGTGGGTCTTATGGGTACTGTTCACGGACCACTAAGAACTGAAAAACGTGCATCCCCATGCATTTCTAGATCTCACGGCACTATTCATTTATTTAAAAATTATTTTGCTACAGTATTTTCAGTAATAAGTTTTCAGTTTTTAGCAAATAAGCGGTATCCAAACAGACCCATATATATACAAAAGTTTTACAATTTTACCCTCGAAATATATACACTTGCCCCCCCTTCCAAAAAATTTACAAACTGACCCATGAAACCAAAAAAGAAAACATTTGGAATTGCTCACAATTTCCCAAAGAAACCTTTAGACAAAAAAAAAAAAAAAAAAAAAAAAAAAAAAAAAAAATCCAAATTTAAAAACTTGATTTTTTGTTTCCTCATTTCTTCAGTTCTTTTCTCTGAATCTCTTGCCATCTTGTATCTAATTGTTAGCAGAAAAAAAAATTCAAACTCATAAATGAAATCTAGACTTTAAAGAGAGAGTCTGAATCTGAGTTTGAGAGAGAGACAAAACTAGGTTTGGTTGAGAAAAACAGAAAAAGAGAGACGGCAGAGAAAGAGAGAGAATTAGTTATGGTTGAGAATGAAGGAAAGGGAAGGCATTGTGAGATGAAAGTCACTATAAAGAGATGGTTTGATTAAGGACTGTTGAATTCATACACAATGAGTCATTGGATTATAATCATTGCTGCTATTAATGTCAAATAATATTATTTCACGTCATTTCTCTTCAATTTACAAGGATAATAGATAGTAAGAGTTTTTATCATGTTACGGGTAAAAGTTGCTAAAGAAATTTGTCTTTAGGTCTTGACATATATTATTTAAAAAAAAAATATTACTACAAGTTGGTGTATATTTATGGAAAAATAAACACTTGTAAGACATTTATGCTGTTATATTATTTCATTTATTTGTATAACTATTTTGAAATTCTAATTTAAAATATGAGATATTGATATTAATGAATGTGAGTTTATATAAACTTACCCTCCTTAGATTCAAACCCTGGTTCCACCCCTAGATTATGACATGGGAAGGATTGGATTGGTTTAGGTTGAAAATTTCTCAACTCCACTAGGTTGGGTTGGGTTGAACAAAGCCTCCAATCCAATTTGACGTTTATACACTCCTAATTATGATATGTTTGGACAAGATGGTAGAAAAATGAGAAATTGAAAATATAGAGAGGATAGAATAGATATTTGCAGAAAGAAAACATTTTTATTTTCGCTCATGTAATTTTTAAGAAGGATGACAAAGTAGAGAGATAGAAGATTATTCTATCCCCGCCTATGTTTTGCTCATGTATACAATTAAACGCATACCCTTGAGCATTCATGTACCTAAGGACAAACTAATTTGAATAGGTAATTTTCCATTGGCTGGCATGCATATTGTCTGAAGTGTTTAATGTGTGGTAAATGAAGTACAAATAAGCATCAGCACAGGAGAGTGCTCTAAAATGTCAGACGCCACAAAAACCTTTTGGAAGTAAAGGTACCAAATAATGTGAAAATTTTCCCAGGAGGGCACGCAGGGTATCAGAGATCAAAACAGCAAGATTCAAGGCATGAAGAGGCAGAGCAGAAGGCAGAGCAGATCAGTGAACATGTAGCAGATCAGTGAACGTTTCCTTGGCTAAGCTACTTGTAGTTTTATGACTTGTATATAGCTTATACTGTATGTAGTTTAGTTGTTTCTGTCCATTGTTTAGTAAAGCACGTGACTGTGCACGTGTGTGCTTTTAGTTGCTTTGTTAAGCTTTGTTAAGCATCTGTTACAGGTGTTAAGTTAGTTAATCTGTTAGTAAATCTGATTTGTATATAAGGAGTAATCTGGTGTATCATTATGTAGTTTTTAATGAGAAAATCATTTTCAGCAAATTTTTCTCATACGGGGTTTCCATGCAGATTGGGGATAAAAAGGGTGGCAAGCTATGCGGGGGGGCAACAAAGAAACCAATACTTCATGCTTTAAGCGAATGCTCATATGCAAATAAGGGTATGGGATCCTCTCCGACTCCAATGGCGAAGAACATAGCTTTTTCCAACCACAACCAAGTTCTATGGCCTTGGTTAGGGACATTATGGATCAAACACCAGAATCCACATTGGAGCTGTTTCGGGTAATAGTGTGGAACATATGAAATCGCTATAATGGAGAGAGAAGGAAAGATCCCCAACTGATAGCAGCTAGCAAGTATGGCTGTAGAGTATAAGCAAGAATTTTTACAAGAAACAGACATCCAAAACTCAATTAAGAAAGGAAAAGACATGAAGTGAGAGGCACCGACAAAAGGAGCACACAAAGTGAAGATGGATGGAACATTTTTGAGAAGTGAAACGTCTATGGATTGGAGCTGTCACAAGAGATGAAGATGATAGAGGTATACAGCCTGTTGCAAGAAAGTTTGGATGGTCCACAGCATAGAAGAAATAGAAGCACTGGCTACGATCCAGACCATTCGAATGGCAGGAAACATGGGAATACAAAACCTCATACTGGAAGGAAACTCGCTGACCATCATGCAAGCATTAAAAATTTGAAATCAAAGGAAGCAAGACTTTCCAGAGTCGGATGCCTAATAGATGAGGCAAGAGACACACTTGAGAGGTTCAGGCAGAGGAGTATAAAACATATTAACTGGAGTGAACATATGGTAGCACATCTCTTAGACATACCCTGTAGATTTGAAGAATGTAACATCTGGCTGAATCAAGTTCCAGACTTCATTGCAAGAAATGATTGTATGGATGACAATTACATCAATTAAAAATATATAGTTTGTACTTAATTTACAAAAATAAATATAAAGAATAATTCAAGATGCAATGCAATGTGTTTGGTGAAATATTTAAGGAATAAAAACTAATATGGTACAGAGCAAAATCAAGCATCTCTTATGAAGAGCTTGTTTTAATGCGCAAGCAACAGCAGCAGCAGAAAACCTTTTCAAGAACTAAAAACGATGTGATTCTGCATTATGCTCACTTTGTAAGAAACATGTAGAGACAATCATACATGAACCATTACCTTGTAGATGGGTGCAGCTGTCTGGTTTAAATATAATGTTGGACACTCTAACGTTACTGTGTTCAGCCATGACTGGAACTCTGTTTCTACTATTAAATTCAGAAAGTTCAAGCTTAAATATTAAAATGGCCTTCAGACACTAGCATTTCTAAAGAGCCAGGAGTGAAGTGAAGCACAGAATAGAAAATTTATCTAATGCGGAAGACTACATTCTCCACTTCTTCAAACCAAACATGTAGTTTCATTCAACATAATCGTTTTATAGTAAAAATTTTAATTTTTCTGAAAAATGCATTATACTGGACTGCATTACAATAAATTGCATTTTTAAGATAGATTCCAAATGGAGCCTTAGTACAGAAGCACAGCAAACTCAGTACAATGTTATTAACTTTGGACCACAGCATAAAACAAAGTACATTACAAACATGACACACCGTTTTTTTTTTGCCAAACAACAACTGAGGATCAATGACAGAACACAAAGGAAACAAATATAGAGACTAGAGATGTCACAAAAAATCTAAAACAGTCTACAATTGAGTTTACAAGGGCATATCCATATCTCGTTCATGAAGGATTGCCAAGGAAAGCCAGTGCCCCAAACATGTGTGAGATGAGACATTCCCAACTCCCAAGTAAATCTTCTAACACTCGTCCTACAGCAAAAAAAAAAAAAAAAAAAAACCCTCCGGAACTCAGTTTATCATAATCAACAAATGTTTTATCAAAATATGGATACTTCACATAATCAAAAGTTCAAAACTGCCTCGTGGACTCATGAGTAAAAATAAAAAATAAAAAGACTATTAAATTTCAAAAACTTAATTTCCTGAGTAATTTGGAAAATTTGTTTCGTCATTATTAATTGTCTCTTACTTTTATTGGTAAAAAAGTTTCTGCAAACAAGTAGAACAATCAAATCATGATAATGGTTTAAAATTTAGAGAAGGATGGAAGCAAAAGAAAGAATTGAAAAAAAAAAAAAAAACTGATTTATCACCATTATTTCATAGTGTCCAAAGTGAGCCTAAATATCAAAATCATATGAACACTGATAGATTGAAGAGTATAAATACGCTCCCCACTAGAATGCGGAACAAAGATTTAATGAGCCATGGAGCATTACTATTACGAAGAGCAGAGACACCGAATCGAATACAAAGGACAAACCTTGAACTCAAAACTAGATACTAACTTACATGTGGATTTGATTCTGGTCTAGTCATCATCACACGTAATCTGGGGTGTCGATGAACTTTGATCTGAAAGCATCCTTAATGGCCCTGTCCTCCCATTGCAATTGGTTCCACCAGCTAGCCTTTCCTTTAAATTGCTTCAGACCGCGCTTCTGGCATTCAATGGTAGGCTTGCTAGATTCTGGCATTTGTCAATTCACAGTCATCCTCAGCAAAAAAAAAAAAATAATAACACCACAATCACATATTCACACAAACTATAAACGTATGAATTTTTTTTTAGCATTCTAAACTCACACTACCATACCACTGATATATCAAAAACACATTAAAAACATACATATTTCAAAAGACAAAATTAACCAGCAATACCCAAACTTGGGACCTAATCCAAAAGCCAAGCAAACCACATTACAAAATCCATAAAACGACAAACATGTACCCAAAAAACAACATTATGAGTAAATAATGCGCTACTAACACACTTTTCCTAATTCGAGTATGTTAGTCTGTTTGTGCATGTTCCTATTGTTGCCCCCACTACCAACAAAAAATCAAACAAATGAACATTATTTTATATTCTTTACAGCCCTACTCTCTGTATATAATATTCTTTTAATCACAAAAAAAAAAAAAAAAAAAATTCCTGTCTATGAGAAACAGATTCACAGATCAATTATTCATATATTCAATTCACAATATCCTCAGCAAAAACAAACACCACAATCACATATAAATACACACTATAAGCGTATTATGTTTTGAAAAGAGAGAATAAATACTTGAAATTGGGATGGAGGTTGGAGAGGCTGGCGTTGGAGATGGGGTTGGCAATTGGAGAGGTCAGCGGCATGGGCAGTGGGTCGGTGGCCGGTGGTTGATGCTTGATTATCTCTCGCTCTCGGTCTCTTGTCTGTCTTCTTCTTATTTTTTAATTTTTTTTATTATAATTATTTTTTTTATAATTAGGTGGTCAATCTCACGGGCCTGAGAACCATTAATCAATTAGGAAGAACAAGTGTATCTCCAGCAGTGAATTAGAAATTCTGATTTAAAATGCTAAGTAATCAACATTCTGTTATTCACATAGATGCCTCCATTCAATAAATTCATAAAATGTTCCATGAAACCAAAACGGGAAATAAAATTATACTTTTAACTTTAAGCCATAAACCAAGTATATACAAAATTTTTTTTTTAAACGGAAATTTCTTACACCTAATCAAAAAATGATATGACAATAGTGATTTTATTAGTTCATAAGATCCAAATAAAAGTGAATAAAGAAACAAATGATAGAGAGTAGAGAGAGTATACAAGATATAAGGATGTGGGAACCAAAGTTTCATAAGGTTCATTCAAAGTAATGAAACCACCCGCACCAAGCTGCTTCAACCGTGGAACATCTTTGGGAAATGGAACCGCACCCAGCAGCAAGAACTGAAAAAACACAACAAATGAGATTAGCGAATTAAACAAATTTTCAACTCAATGCATAGACTCACTAGGTACCGTACGTACCATCTTCTACAAACAAAACACACTAATCACCTAAGCATACAAGCAGCCACAAATTATTTGGCTACTGAGAAAAAATTTCACCACTTTAAAAAAAGAAGCATAACCCTTGTTTGGAATGGTTGGTGAGAAATCAGAGCAAGAATTTAAATCAAATTCAATTTAAAAAAACAAAAATTAAAGTCAACTAATTCCCAATGCAAAATAGTCAAAACCTTAATTTCTTTTCTTTTCATTTGGTGGTAAAATCAATCAATCAATCAAGAATAAAAAAAATTGGGAAACATTTGAGAGCAAGAGGCAGCGATGAATAACCTGGTCAACTCGGTCCCACCATCTGAACTCGGACTCGATCTTGTTGCGAAGCACATTATACAAAAGGGTAAAACACAACTGTGTAAGAGCAAGAGGAAGATTATTTAATTTGATTAAATTTTTGTTGGCGCTTATTATTACTCCAACTATCCTTGTACCTAGCTCCCTAGATTATTTTTTGGAATTCAAGACTTCATGTAATAGCTTAGCAGTAATGACATCTTTTGTAGTGTCTCATTATAACGTTTCATTATTTGTTTAAATTTTTCATATATGCAATACTTATTTGTCATCACATTTTTGAATTAATATTTTGTTGTTTTTTTTTCCCTTTAGTCTCTTTGCAGGTTTTGAAATTTCACTTCCTCTATTACAACAAGTAGCACCAGATTAAGCTTATGTTACAAGAACAACAAATGCAATGCATATGGTGCCCCCACTTTTGCACAATTAAGCACTGCACCACATAAGCTTTCCAATAGTGTTGGTTTTTATGATGAAGTCATTGGTGTTTGTTATGCAAGCCTAAGTGGTGAATAAACTTTGAGATTCCGTAACTATGTACAACACATGGACCAAGAGGTTGAATTTATTTGTACAAAGTTTTGAACAATAATGTATTGAATAGTTTTGTATAACTACTCTACAATCGTCTCAGTTTGTGTATTGAAAACGTAAAATATTCGCATTGCTATAGCAGGCAACGTGGTCTCAAGGCACCTGTGGGAATTGGGGGCTTGTTAATTGTTATCTCTACAGAAGCTTAGTTGTATTAAGGCAAATCAAGGCAGTGACTTGATCAGAGAGTTAGGAGAGTTGAAGCAATTAAGAAGTTTGAGGATTTCGGATTTCAGAAGAGAAGATGGAAACGCTGTTTGTTCTTCAGTCCAAAAGCTAACCAATCTTTTCTCTTCGTTTCTTGTCTCCAATGAGACCATTGATTTACAATATTTGTCTTCACCACCTCCATCTCTTCAGCGGTTACACTTGGAAGGACGTTTAGACAAGTTACCACAGTGGATATCTTCCCTTCCTAACTTGGCCAAAGTATAGTTAAGTCGGAGTCAACTACAGGATGATCCACTTGAATCCCTTCACCCTTTGCCTAATCTAGTTGAACTTAAATTCTATTGAGCATATGAGGGCCAGGCGTTGCATTTTTGGGCTGGGGGTTTTCAAAGGCTTAGGAAATTGTTGCTCTACAGTTTACCGGGATTAAGGTTCATTACAGTTGAGAAGGGGTCACTGCCAAGTCTTGAAGTGGTCTAGATTATTGATAGTCGATTGCTAAAGAGGCGGATGCTGGTGGGCTTTGAAGACCTTAAAAACCAGAAAAGCGTTGAATTGAATTCGGATTTAATATTTAATTACAGTATTTTTATGTAATTTTTGTTATTTTAAGTTTAGGTTATTTATTTCATTCTTTTTAGGTGCTCTTAATGTTGTTTAGTCAAATTACGGTTTTATATGTTTTCGTAGTCGCCTTAGGGTTTCTAGTTGCCTTAGGTTTTGTTTTTACTATTTAAATGCATTGTAGCCTCTAAAGGCAATGCAGTTAATAGACTATTATCAATAAATACAGATTTTTGTCAATTTTCTTCTTTAGTGGACTCCAGTTTTATCACTTCGTGGATTCAAGGAACCCCTCACGGATTCGAGGTTTACTATCTAGGAATTAATAGATTAGTTTCTGTCCATCAAAGAGAGTATTATGTGTGCTTTCTTTAGACTTTTGGACATCAGGTTACTGCCAAGTCTTAAAGTGGTCTAGATTATCGATTGTCAATTGCTAAAGAGGCTGCCGGTGGGCTTTGAAGACCTTAAAAACCTGAAAAGCGTTGAATTTGAGAATGAATTTGATGTGTTACATGTGCCAGATGTTAGAGCCCATTTTATACCAAAGCGTGGACTGGCAGAGATAAGCGAAGGGAGGATGACTTCATGTTTTAACCTGCCAAGGCATAAAACTAAACGGAAAAGCATTTGCATAGGTCTATGTAAAATATAAAAAACCTTATGCTTTACCCAACTAACCCCCAAAACCTAGTACATCAACCAATGTAAAGTTGTGCAAAAAATTCATTTTTGCTACACTAACCGTGTAAAGTAGCTTTGTATTTTTCATTATTTTAATTTTTTCTCTAACCTCTTTAATTTTAATATCCAAGTGGTTGTGCTGTTGTAGAATGTAATATGTTGGTGCTCCTTATTGGTTGACAGAAATTTATTAAAAATTCGAACTTTGGATTTGAAAAACTAGAATACACATACCTTCTAATTGCAAGGGTTTGATTTAGTGGTTCCTAAGGCCTTATGAGATCCTAAGTTCAAAACTCCTGGTTGATATCTTGGGATTCCTGGTCCTAAGAGATTCCTTCATGTAACTTTGTTTGTGTGGTGGGATGGGAGAACTATACATCCTTAGAGAAATAGTCATGCCCTTTTGAGTAGTTTTGAACACCCACGTAGCCAAAAAAAGAGCAAGGCATTGCAATCTTATGGGAATTGACCACGCTTCAACGAAGTTAAACCACACCCAATGCTAGTGAGGATTCATACATATAACTACTGTAATTCACAAGAACACTGTTATATAACCTAAAATTTCAGGTTTGGAGAGTGACCATTTATGTAATGGAGGTCCACAAAGAATAGGATTCGGCTCATAACCACTTAAAAGCTCCCAACTTTGCTCTCAAGTATTGTGTCCTATAAGTTGTCAGTCTGCAATAAGGGAGGTCATTTGACGGGGGAATTTTTCCACTTAATCTTTATGTTTCATCAACTACAGTATGATTGTATTAAGTGTTGTAACTCACACATAGATACACCAAAGCTACATCACAACTTAATGATTTGGGACTATTACACCTCATGACTTCTTTCTTATCAATATGGAACTAGCACTCCTAATGGGAATTAACACATTTTATTAATATTTTTCTAGCCGATGTGGGATTCCAAAACAAACTAGAAAACCTCTAAACTATTCACACATGGACGGGACTTAACAGAGAGATACACAATTATATATATGCCCATGGCTGATGGGTAGGCAAGAACGCTTGAATGGATAATCTGTGTTCGTCTTTGAGTCTTTGCTCACCACATACATCATACTAGCATTTACAATAGAAACTTAAAATGCAAAGACACAATCTTGGTCAGCTAGAATTACACAACTCATAAAAGCTTGCAAATCAAAACTTTTTTCAACAACAAGAAGAGACACTTCACAGGTCAACATTAAAATGCAAGGCTATGCAATTCTGAAATTGACCAGCTCACCGCAACGGACCACAAGGTCCGCAACAAAACCATAGCAAATATCAATGCAAACTTCAATGAATCTTAACCAAACCTGACGCCAATATGGATTCATGCAAAGAAGTGAAATAATTCCCAACACTGTTGTGTAAGCCGTCGCAAAAGTTATGTAGAAGACATCCATGTCAATGAAACTGTCACCTTCTTCTCCCCCATAATCTGCTGCTAGCATTGTAGGTTCGGTGCATTCTTTATGTAATGGAGCTCCACACAAAAGAAGATTCCCTTCATAACTATTCTCATCAAATGTTCCAAATTGAGCCTTTCTTTCTGGAGTTGGACCTGATAAATTATTATATGCCACCTTGAAGACTTCTAAAGTGGTCAATTCAATTAGTTGAGGGGGGATTCTTCCCCACAATTTGTTGTAGGAAAGATCAAGACTCTCTATCTTCTTCAAGTTTGAAAATGTTGTAGGGATTGATCCTATCAGATTGTTGTGTGATAGGTTAAGTGCATGGATATTGCTTATGCTTCCGAGCTCAGATGGGATTTCACCAGCTAGTCTGTTGCATGAGAGGTCAATTCCAGACATATAATTGAGGATGTCACCCTGATAAGAGTAAGTTCTACCCTTTGTAGTGAACTCCACTTCTTGTTTAGCATCGACAAGTTGGAAGGAATAAAAGTTACCCAGTTCCTCATCTCGTATATTTGCTAACTTTGTCTCCAAATATGCAAATGCTGACTTCTTCTTGAAATTATTTTTAAAAATGGAGATACCACCAAAATCAGATATGTGGTTGGTTGCCATAAAAGAAATGTTACTCAAGCAATGAGGAATTGGACCAGAAAACTTATTGTAAGAAAGATCCAACATGCTTAAGTTGTGTAAAAGGCATAACTGAACTGGAATTCTACCCTCTAAATGATTTGCTTTTAAGAGAAGAATGCTCAATGATGAGAGGCTACCGATCCAATCTGGAATGTTGCCGGTAAGGTAGTTATCTCGCAGATTTAGTGTAACTAGAGAAGAGCTATTTCGGAAAGCACTTGTAATGGGACCACTTAGTCTATTTTTATTCAAATGAACATGTTTGATGCTTGAAGAATTGAAGCAAGATGGAATAGACCCAGACAGATTGTTCTCAGAAAGGTCAAGAAAGGTAATCCCAACGAGTTTGCATAACTCCATTGGAATAGGACCTTCAAGTTTATTTTTTGCCAGAGAAATTTCACCTAAATTTGACAGATTCCCCATCCATCTTGGAAGCATGCCAAACAAAGTGTTATTACTAAAATTAATAGATAAGAAATCATTGCTAGAGAAGCTACTTGGGATTTTTCCAGAGAAGTTGTTGTCGTCCAAAAGTAAAAATTGCAGCTTAGTCAGATTAAAATTGGAAGGAAATATTTGGCCGCTAAAATTATTATATGACAATTTTAGGTACGTCAAGGAGGTCCAGCTCATCGAGAAATGCTCTAGTATTGTTCCTGACAAACAATTGTTAGACAAGTCTAAAGCCTTTAGGGAGACTAAATTCTCAAAGGAAGTAGGAATACTACCTTGAAATTCATTTCTCGACAAGTTCAAATTCTCCAAATTGGGAAAAATTAAACCAAAGTTTGTGGGAATTGGACCTGTTAAATTATTATTTGAAATATCTATACTTGTAATGCTAGGATGAAAATGATATGGCATCAGGAAAGGCCCATCAAAAGAGTTATTTCTCAAACTAAGAACCTCTAATTTTGTATTGTTATCTAACAACCAAGTGGGAAACTTCCCGGTCAAATTATTATGGGAGAGATCAATCTCTAGCAATTGATATTGGTATTGAAGGAATTCGGGAGGAGTTTTATTGAGTCCATTAAATGAACACTTTGACATGCTGAAAACCTTTAATTGGGAGGCAGGAGTCCAAGTTTCAAAAACTATTTTGTTGTTATCACTTAAAATGGCCTTAAGATTTGAGAGGTTAGAAAATGAGGACAATGTGATTGGGTTCAACAAGTGGTTATTTGATAAAGAAAGGTACTCAAGTGATGTCAAGCTAGATAGTTGGGATTGGGCAATGCTCCCATTGAAGTGATTGTAGGAGATATCCAATACTCTTAGTGATTTCAAGTTTGCCAAACATGAAGGTAGTATCCCTTCAAAGTTATTGTCACTGAGGTCTAGTTCTTGGAGATTTTGAAGTTCACACCATCCTGTAAAATGAAATAAGCAGTGATCATTAGGTTATAATGCCTTAGATATTGATCCTAAGCAATATGGTTGTGAAAGAAAGGCTACCTTGGGTTGGTAAGTTGCCATTAAGTCCACAGTTACGCACTGTCAGTAACTTAAGAGAAGTCATAACTTCGACTTTACGAAGGAAGCTTTTGTCGATGGATGAACCGTGCAAAAATAATTGCTCTAGTTTGTTTAATCTGCGCAACTCTAAGAACAATAATGAAAGTTTTAGAGGTATGAAATTTAACTGCATGTAAAAGAATAAGATGTTATCAAATAAATTCTTTCACCTCCCCCTGAAAATGACAAATTTATCTGTAGGGTCATGCAATTTCTGTGGCTGTGCATATAAGTAGTTTATAAGAAAGATTCATGGAGGAGTGTTCATGGATTAAAAAGCTAGGAACTAGTTTGCTCACAAGATTTCAGGGGTTTCGTTATGTGGCGTTTGGTACAAGGTAATGTTTTAGGATTTTTAGGAATGTTTAAAGATTCCCATATCTGGATTCTCCCTTTAAACCGCTCTCAGTAGGAATGTAGATTCCCTTTAAAACAGGTGGGTATCCAGATTCTCAAGTTTAAAGGAAATTGTATTTTTTTTTTTTTTATAAATTGACAATTTTAACAATTTTTCCTTATCATTTAAGCAATTAAAATAAAATATAAAACAAATCATCAGTATATTTTCTCTTGTCTTATAGACTCAAACGTTGTCAGGTTGTTTTGTTATGGATTAAGCTATTTTAAAAATTATTATTAAGAATAAAGCATTTAAGAATTTAAATAGTTATTTTTGTATTGTACTTGTCATTTTAAAATGTTAGACTACAGTATTAATGAATTTGTCATAATTAATAGTTTATATTTTGTTTTTCATTATTTATTTAAAGGAAGTTTTTTTTTTAAGGTCTTGGTAGTTCACATTCAAATCTAAGGATAGAGTGGGAAAAATAAATAATTCATTTAAGATTCTTAGAAATAAATCAAATATTATCATCTCACATTTCTAGGAATCTTAAAAAATTCCCAATAAAACCAAAAATAAGAATAGCTACATTCCTAGGCATTTAGATTGTAAAGAATCACATTCTTAAGAATCTAGATGCCAGGGATAATGTGGATTCCCCCATACCAAACGCCACATTAGGGTGTTTGAAAAAGAAGTTTATAACTTCAAAATAGATTAGGGAATATATATTTTACAATAATTTGTTTTAGAGGTATGAAATTTGACAAAACTAAAAGTGTTTAGTCAAACTAGTCTGTCAGATCTTTTATTTTTATTTTCATTATTATTACATAGTTTTGTTGGACTAACAACTTGGGACAGAGTATTATAATTCTTATTTCTAACCAAAGTTTGCAGAAAAGAATGATATAAACCAACCGTTCCTAAAAGGATTTTTTGACAATCCATGCCAAAAGCCTTGTAGTTAAATTGCGGATATTTTTAGGGTCTAAATCCCCCCCTCCCCATTGTTTATAACTAATTAAAAAAGAAAAATAAAAAGAAGATCATCCATCAATGGTATAACTCACCTTCAGTAGTAACCAATCCTTCCAATTTGTTATGTCCGATATTTAAAATCTTCAATGATGGGAACACAGCCATTGACTCAAGAATTCGTGCATTGAAGTTGTTTGAACTCAAGTCTAGAATTTTTAACTTGCTTAAGCTCTTTGAACCTATAAACCAAAGTGACATATCTCATAACCGAGCTTGTAATTTCTTTTAACATACCATATATTAAAAGAACTTGAATTTATGAACATGCATGCTTACAACCTCTCATACCTTCCATTGTCACGAAGTCAACGAACTTATTTCCCCCCAAGTAGAGCTCCTCCAGATTTCTAAATATTTTGAAGTCTGCATCAAAAGAAAAAGGGAAAAGAAGTAGAAAAAGAAAGAACCAATGCAAAGGAAAAAAAAAAACACTAAATCATTGAAAAATATGTCAAGAATATTTCAAAGGAAGCAAAAAGTGAGATTTCAGTTGCATAAATCTTGTTGATTATCATTACTTCATTTGTAAGAAAGAGACTCACTCAAAACAAAAGGCCTAAGCATTAGGGGGTATTTGATATGTCATACAACATATATAGTTAGGTAGGTAGAGTATAAACGATTTTAATTGTTATCACTTATCAATTTACTAAAATTATTGGTTGAAAAATACTAGTTTGAATCAAAGAATATATTCCCATAAAAAACCTAGTTTTAAATTTGACATTTTTAGGTACATATTCCCATCAAGGTGGCTTTCAATCTAGGTCTCAATAATCTGAATATAAATCATATTAGTTCAAATTTGCCATTTTTTGAAGTTATATCAAATCCGAACCAATTCTATAATTTTCCAAAACACCACCTTGATTTCCATTATAAACTTTTAAGAATTTTACCATTGAAGCTTACCCCTTTTTTTTTTTTTTTGAGAAAACATTGAAGCATGAAGCTTACCTTGAATATGGATTGATCCACTAAAATTGTTGTTACTCAAATCTAGTTTCTTGAGTGAAGCAATTTCAGTGGAGTTTGACAGGATGTTGTCATGGAAGTGATTATAATTCAAGCAAAGCACCTCTAGCTTGCTTAACATAGAGAATCTTTCAAATCCTACAAGTTAGAACTTTCAATTAATTTCCAACTATGAAATATAAATAAAGAAAAAACAGAATTCCACAAATTCTACCAACTATAGAGTTATTAAAACATAAACAAACCTTCATTTGGGACCCATCCACGAAACAAATTAAAACTCAAATCTAGGTGCTTTATCTCTTCAAAGGGAAGAAACAAAGAAGCATTAAGGTACTCATCTGCCTTAGTCCACATTGTATCAAGACTAATTTGAACTACACGACGTGTAATGTTACTGCAGTTCACTCTCTCCCAATCACAACACTCGCTATCTTTGTTGACTGAGTTCCATGATGGCAAAAAATTACCATTTGGATCATTGATTGAAGCTTTTAGTTGCAAGAGAGCTTTTCTCTCTTGCTCCAAACAACCAAAGCACCCATTACTGCATGATTGAACCAAAACTAAAACCACCCACCACCAAAAACACCCCAACTTCATTGAATTTTTGTTTCCTAATTTTCGTTAACAACAAGATTTTAAGGGTTTTTTCCAACCATCTTTGATGTTTTGAATGTAGGCGGTTTTAGGTTTAAATAGCCATTAGATTCTATGAACTATTTTGTCTTAGAGTGATGTTAGAAATATTACAAATTTTACTACGTAGTTTTTACAAATTAATGTATTACAAATCACAAAAAAAAAAGAAAAAAAAAAGAGTGATTTAAATGTTTATTTATTATATTTTTAAATCAACCATTTACGTTTGTTGTTATGTTAGTTGTAAAGGATATGCAATAAAATTTAATAAATAAATGTTTGAAAGGCTGCAGCTTATACACGCTTTCTCAGAATCTCAAGTTCTTACTTGGAAGGCTACAACTTCTTAACCACCTTAATTTCTCCTCATACGCATATTTTAGTCACCATCCTTTATTGTTTCTAAATAGAAAATCGTACAATTTAAGAAAGAAAGAAAGAAAAAAAAAAAAATCCTCCCCAAGCGTTTCCTCCTCTTTTTATCTATAATAAAAAAATTTCCTTTCCTTTCATCAACGATGTTTTGTTTTCTACGTATCATCCATTTAATAAGGATTATAGGAAAATGGGAAGATGAAAAAAGAAAAGAAAAAAGAACAGAAGGATAAAAAAAAGAAGTGATTGATATCTTCAATGGCAAATGTTTGGTTGAAAAAGATATCTGAGATTTAATCTTCCCTTATACTAAAAATCAATTGGTATTTTAGCTTGACGTTAGAGCGTAATCATCATGGAGCGAATGTCATTAGTTTGAAATACTTTTTTTTTAAGAAACATTTGAAATACTATTGTATCTAAAAAAAAATGATATGTATATAACTATTATATTCTAGATATTCATTAATTTTTTATTTTATGCTTTAAAACATAGAATTTAAATATTATATTTTGACTTAATTTATATTGTTATTTCGTTTTTAAAAACCTAATTAATTTTTTTTCAAAAAAAATTATGTTAAATCATCTCTATTTATTTGCACATTACTAATTATTGAGATGCTCCAGTCATGCTCTTAATAAACTTTTTTTTTCTATAATATTCATATTGTTAACGGCCAGAAGAAACTAAAAAAAATGCCAAATAGTTTTTTTACCCAAAAAATATTAAATGGGGATTAAAACGGTAAATTCAAACATTCCTTTTAACTTGTCCCTCGTTGCCTCTAAATTTCTCCCTATCTTTGGTGGAGGTGCTATAATTATGTGTAACTTTTATATCTCCATCACATGGGGTTGGATCCACACTTTGTGGAAAATAACTCCATATGAGATGACTATTACATTTAATAATTATACAAAATAATAAATTTGGTAAATGGCCATTAGTGGGCTTGAACGTAAATTTGCATCATTTTACTTTCCTTCGATCCTTCTTATTTCGACTCTACCAAACAATAAAACTTTCAACATTCCTTTCTTTAATTCTCTCTTCTTATTTTTTTGTCTTACCAAAAAACTTTTTAAGCAAGTGGCAACTATAAAAATGGCGGTCAAGAGCCTTTATGATTTAATGATATTACCTATTCTTCTCTATGAGAAGATCCAAGGTTTTTAAATCACTTTTCCTTTATTTTTATAAGTTGTAACTATTAAATTATATATATATATATATATATATATAGTTTCAATTGTTACCTATTTAGCCAACACTGTCAACTCAGACAAGCTTGATTTTTATTTTTGCAAATAAATCAATATATTTAGTTCCTAGGTTCTTGGATTATTGCTTCAAGCAACCACAAGGTCTACAACACGTATTAACTATTTATTAACTCGAATTTAAAAGTTGGAAATTATCCACCACAACTACTATATCCCCAACTCTATGGAACTATTTATTAACTCGAATTCAAAAGTTGGAAATTATCCACCACAACCACTATATCCCCAACTCTATGGAATATTCGAGTTTGTATAAGTGAGAAAATGATTGATTAAGACTTTTGGTTTTGAGCCCTAATTAATTTAACTGGTAATGTCTTTTGCCATCGAATAAAAGATTTAAGACTTAAATCTCGCTTACATTAAAAATTGATTGGTATCTTAACTTGATGATAATGAATAATCATCATGGAAAACTGACCCATTGATAAAGTTAATACGACAAAAAAAAAAAAAAAAAACTAATCAATTAACCATCATTAATATTATATTTCTGCAAAGGACTAATGGATTCAATCTCTTTACACTGGCCTGTTTCATCTTGAATATCAAATTTTCTGATATTTTTAATCTTTATTTGGTACACTTTTCTACAAATGATAGGGATTGGTGTCATCGAACATGCATTATTACTTGAGAAGAACCGCAGGATCAGCCACAGGCTAAAGAATTGGTGTTTAACCAACTATGACTGTGGAGTTTCCTTTTTTTTTTTTTAATTGTATTTTATGTTAATGGTGTGTATTTCTACCTACCACTATGAGGGTCATATGTTTGCTTAAATAGAGGGAACAAAAGAAGTGGAAGTATATTCGCTTTAATAATTCAGCAATATCTTTAACTGTTAATAAGAAGCATTTTAAATATTAAAAAAAAAAGAAAAATACTCTTCTAGTAAGAAGCAAATACCGTAGATCAATCCTGCTAAATACTCCTACATATTACCTAATTGAGTAGTAAATTGGTTCTTCTCAACAAAAAAAAAAAAAAGAGAGTAGTAAATTGGTTTGTGAATGATGATTAATTATTTTGGATAATTCTCTTTTTGATTAAGAAAAATAAAAAAAGTAATATTTTCTTTGAGGGAAACCTCAACCAAAGTTAGATTAGTTAACAATTTATTCATCATTTGCATCTAAATTTATAACTATATGTTGGAGCATTTTAATATTAAATAATTAAAATAAATAAATGTTATAATATAAATGTAAAGATGTGGGAGTTAATATGGAAGATGAGGAGTTAGTGAAAATGTTTAATCCCACATTGAAAATGAGAGAGACTATTTTATTCCTTTTAATTGTGGTGATTAATGGGCTAAAATGAATTGTCTCAGATATTGGGCTAGATACGTGCGCAAGGGGGAGGTGAAGAGTGGAGGTATCAAGGGTTTAAATCTCCTTAAAGAGAGCGAGTGCCTCTTTAATTGTGTAATTTTTCTTATTGAATTAATAATATTCGGAAGTACTATTCAATTTCTCATTGTGTTATTTCCATTATTATTGTGATTGCACCAACAATTTTAAGGAAATTCAACACATGGAGCCTACACAAGAGAAACCAAATGAGCCTGTTGGAGATCTTAACAAGCCCTTTTGATTTAAGGGAGCCAACTTCAAGAGGTGGAAAGGAAAGGTCCCCTTCTACTTGAGTCTTCTCAAAGTCTCCTACATCCCACATTGTCGCTCTTATCTATTGAAATGTCTTGCCGATCATTCTATGATTATTATGATACAACTTACAATTCTGCTAAGAAAATTTGGAAAGTTTTACAAAGCAAGTATGATACCGAGGAGGCAGGTGCAAAGAAGTATGCTGCTAGTAGATTTTTCCGTTACCAAATGGTAGATGGAAAATTGGTGGTGGATCAAGCACAAGACTTCTAAATGATTGTGGCAGAATTGAGATCCGAAGGCATAAAGATTGGAGACAATTTGGTTGTAGCTAGCACAATTGATAAACTACCACAATCTTGGAGGGAGTTCCAAAAGACTTTGCAGCACAAACAAAAGGAGACATCCTTAGAGACTTTGATCACACGCATTCGTGTGGAGGAGGAGGCTAGAGGACAAGATACACTCATGACATAAGAGAGCAATGGTAATTCCACCACAAAGGTAAACCTTATTTCAGCCGATAATAATATGCCCAAAAATCATTTTCCTAAAAATGGTCAATTGAAGCCTAAAACGAGAGCTTTTAAAAATAATAATAGACCTCAAGGAAGGGGAAACCCGAATAAAAATTATAATAAAAACCAAGGACCCCCTTCACAAGATCAATTTAATAGATCCTGTTTTGTTTGTGGTAAGAGTGAACATATAGCTCGATTTTGCAAATTTTGGAAACGTGAATCTGCCCCGTAGGCTAACGTAACCGAAGAGCCTTTAGTGGCTATGATTACAGATATCAATATAGTGCAATATATTGAAAGGTGGTGGGCAGATTCTGGTGCTAATAGGTACTTCTGCTATGACAAAAATTGGTTCAAATTGTACACTCCTTTTGAAGAAGAAAAAACTGTTATGCTTGGTGACTCTAGCAAAACCAAGGTTCTTGGGAGTGGTGAGGTTGAATTGAAATTCACTTCTGGACGTGTGCTAACATTGAAAGATGTACTTTACACTCCGTCCATGAGGAAGAATTTGATGTTAAGTTTTTTGCTTAACAAGGCTGGTTTCAAGCAAACTATGGAATCTGATAATTATATAATTACTAAAAATGGATTATTTGTGGGCAAGGGTTATGCTTGTGATGGAATGTTTAAATAGAATGTTGAAAATAATAAAGTATCTACCAGTTTAGCTTATATGCTTTCTTCTATTAATTTTTGGCATGCTCGTTTGTGTCATATAAATAATAGATATGTGAGAATCATGAGTAGTTTAGGATTAATTCCAAGACTGTCAAAAGATTTTGACAAATGTGAAACTTGTAGTCAAGCTAAGATTACAAAAAAACCTCATAAAAGTGTTGTAAGAAATACCGAATTGCTTGAGTTAATTCACTCTGATTTATGTGAATTTAAGGGAATTTTAACTCGTGGAGGAAATAGATATATTATCACTTTTATTGATGATTTCTCAAAATATACAACTATTTATTTGTTGAAAAATAAAAGTGATGCTTTTGAAAAATTTCAAGATTTTTTAAAAGAAGTTGAAAATCAATTCGGTAGAAAAATAAAAAGAATAAGAAGTGATAAAGGCCGTGAGTATGAATCAAGTGCATTCAACTCATTTGTTCAGTCTTTGGGAATTATCCATGAAACTACTACATGATATTCACCTGCTTCTAATGGTGCGGCTGAAAGAAAAAATAGAACTTTAATTGAGTTAACAAATGCCATGTTAATTGAATCTGGTGTACCTTTACATTTTTGGGGTGAAGCTATTTTAACTGCATGTAATTTTTTGAATAGGGTGCCACATAAAAAGTCACACACCATACCTTTTGAGATGTGGAAAGGACATAAGTCAAATTTGAGATACTTGAGAGTATAGGGTTGTCTTGCTTATGTAAGGCTTATTGACCCTAAAATGCCTAAATTGGGTATTAGAGCTACTACCTGTGCTTTTCTTGGTTATGCAATGAATAGTGCAGCTTATAGATTTTTTGATCTTGAAAACAAAATAATTTTTGCATCTGATGATGAAATTTTTCATGAAGAAAAATTTCCTTTTAAATTGAAAAATAGTGGGGGTGAAGAAAATATTTTGTCATAACCCAGTTCTTCTACTTCACATTTACAAAATCAAGAAAATTTTGAAATGGAACCTAAGAGTAAAAGAGCTAGAGTTGAAAAAAATTCTGGTCCTGATTATTATGTTTCTAACATTGAGGAAAATCCCCAAAATTTAAAAGAGGCTTTAACATTACCTGATGCTATATTTTGGAAAGAGGCTGTAAATGATGAGATGGAATCTCTAATTTTTAATAGAACTTGGAAATTAGTAGATCTTCCACCGGATTGTAAGACCATAGGTTGTAAATGGGTCTTTAGAAAAAAGTTGAAACCGGATGGATCAATAGATAAGTTTAAAACTAGATTTGTTGCAAAAGGCTTTAAACAAAAAGCTGATCTTGATTTCTTTGATACTTTTTCTCCGGTAACAAGAATTACATCTATTAGATTGTTAATTGCTATTGCTGCAATTTTTTATTTGAAAATTCATCAAATGGATGTAAAAACTGCTTTTCTAAATGGGAACCTAGAGGAAGAGATTTATATGGATTAACTCGAAGGCTTTGTAGAGCCTGGACAAGAAAGCAAGGTATGTAAGCTAACTAAATCCCTATATGGTTTAAAACAAGCACCAAAACAGTGGTATGAAAAGTTTGATTCCTGCATGATTGAGAATGGTTATAAATCAAATGAATGTGATATTCATTTGATTTATTCTAAATCATGGAATAATTTACATATTATTATTAGCCTTTATGTGGATGATATGTTAATTTTTGGCTCAAATATGCATGTTATAAATGAGACAAAAAATATGTTTAAAAGTCATTTTGATATGAAAGATCTTGGTGAAGCTAATTTTATTTTGGGCATGAAAATTACAAAAGAATGTGATGGAATATATCTTGATCAATCACATTATGTTGAGAAAATATAATTTTCATGATCACAAAAGTGTAGCTACTCCTTTTGATTCTAGTGTTCATTTATTTCCTGTGAATAATGAGGATGAGATTTTTAATCAAAAGGATTATGCTAGTATCATTGGTAGTTTGCGTTATGCTACTGATTGTACTAGACCTGACATTGCATATGCAGTAGGAGTGCTTAGCAGATTTACTAGCAAGCCTAGTAAAGATCATGGGCTAGCTATTGAGCGAGTCATGAGATATTTAATTGGTACCAAAAGTTATGGCTTATTTTATAAAAAATACCCTGCTGTTATTGAAGCTTTTAGTGATGCCGATTGTAATACTTTGTCAGGTGATTTTCTCTCTACCACTGGTTATATTTTTACCTTAGGTAGTGGTGGTATTTGTTGGAAATCTAAAAAGTAAACAATAATTGCTAATTCAACAATGGAAGTTGAATTAATAGCATTAGCTTCAGCTAGTGAAGAGGCAAATTAGCTTAGAGATTTATTATATGAAATTCCACTTTGGAAAAAGCCAATTCCACCTATATTAATTCATTGTGATAGCACTGCTGCAATTGGTAGAGTTAAAAACCGTTTCTACAACAGTAAATCCTGACCTATAAGAAGAAAGCACAGTACCGTGTGATCTTATTTGAGTAGTGGCATCATAACTGTGGATTATATTAAATCTAATGATAATCTTACAGATCCATTTACCAAGGCCTTGGCAAAAGATAGAGTCTGAAATACATCGAGGGGGATGAGACTAAATTCCATAGAATCATGAGCCATGTATGAGGATACCCAACCCAAGGACCAGAGATCCTGAGAATTGGGTTCAATGAGAAAAACGAATCATACGATGGTCGTAAGAAATACACAATTTATTTATTTTTAATTATTTATTTTGTAAATAATTTTTTAATTGTTCATCCCTATGATATAAATGCATTTATCCTGTAATGTGGAGAGGTTGAGTAAAAAACTCTTAACGAAATTTGTAACTCGTATGAGTGGGGTGTCAGAATTACAGAAGCACCCTTGACAAAATTTCACCTATGTGAGTGTGGGGGTGGGGCCGCTCCCTATGAGATTTGGACTTAATCTCAAATATACTCATGAAACTGGGATCAGCACACGGTCGTAAAGTGCTAGCTATAAAAGCTCATGTCAACACCTGGGTTGTTATGTGTAAACAGTGACGCTTAATTTCCCTAAAGCAGTCCTAGTTCAAATTGGAGACCGCTATGGCTCTGGAGTTGAGATTGCTGTTTTACTAAGTGAAGGTTTAATGTAGAGCACACCTTCATGATGCATAGTGACCCGTCTTTGCCTGGTAATCTCTCTTTAACTAACAAATTTTAATATTAAAATGAGTGGAGGATTGTTGGAGCATGATGTAAATGCATTTATCCTGTAATGTGGAGAGGTTGAGTAAAAAACTCTTAACGAAATTTGTAACTCATATGAGTGGGGTGTCAGAATTACAGAAGCACCCTTGACAAAATTTCACCTATGTGAGTGTGGGGGTGGGGCCGCTCCCTATGAGATTTGGACTTAATCTCAAATATACTCATGAAACTGGGATCAGCACACGGTCGTAAAGTGCTAGCTATAAAAGCTCATGTCAACACCTGGGTTGTTATGTGTAAACAGTGACGCTTAATTTCCCTAAAGCAGTCCTAGTTCAAATTGGAGACCGCTATGGCTCTGGAGTTGAGATTGCTGTTTTACTAAGTGAAGGTTTAATGCAGAGCACACCTTCATGATGCATAGTGACCCGTCTTTGCCTAGTAATCTCTCTTTAACTAACAAATTTTAATATTAAAATGAGTGGAGGATTGTTGGAGCATGATGTAAATGCATTTATCCTGTAATGTGGAGAGGTTGAGTAAAAAACTCTTAACGAAATTTGTAACTCGTATGAGTGGGGTGTCAGAATTACAGAAGCACCCTTGACAAAATTTCACCTATGTGAGTGTGGGGGTGGGGCTGCTCCCTATGAGATTTGGACTTAATCTCAAATATACTCATGAAACTGGGATCAGCACACGGTCGTAAAGTGCTAGCTATAAAAGCTCATGTCAACACCTGGGTTGTTATGTGTAAACAGTGACGCTTAATTTCCCTAAAGCAGTCCTAGTTCAAATTGGAGACCGCTATGGCTCTGGAGTTGAGATTGCTGTTTTACTAAGTGAAGGTTTAATGTAGAGCACACCTTCATGATGCATAGTGACCCGTCTTTGCCTGGTAATCTCTCTTTAACTAACAAATTTTAATATTAAAATGAGTGGAGGATTGTTGGAGCATTTTAATATTAAATAATTAAAATGAATAAATGTTATAATATAAATGTAAAGATGTGGGAATGAATATAGAAGATGAGGAGTTAGTGAAAATGTTTAATCTCATGTTGAAAAGGAGAGAGACTATTTTATTCTTTTTAATTGTGGTGATTAATGGGTTAAAATGAATTGTCTCAGATATTATGCTAGATATGTGCGCAAGGGGGAGGTGAAGAGTGGAGGTATCAAAATTGGAAATGAATCAGCCTCTTGGAAAAAAATAAAAATAAAAATAAAATAGAGAGGTTCTTGGTCAGGTCGGGTGTTCTTTCTGGTGGAGTTTTGGGTTTGAACACTTTGTGCAGAGGTTATTCTAGCCATGCAGCACTTGTTGGACTGTTGTATCTTGGGGGAGACAAGTCAGAGACGGTCTGCACCGGTTACAAAGTTTAGCCAACCAAGGGCTTGAATCTCCTTAAAGAGAGCGAGTGCCGTGCCTCATTCCAAATAGTGTTGTGTAATTTTTCTTATTTAATTAATAATATTCGGAAGTACTCTTCAGTTTCTCATTGTGTTATTTCCATTATTATTGTAATTGCACCAACACTATATATAAAAATATAAATTCTAATTTTCTACAATCTAAAAATAAAATAATTATAACTTATCCATCATCATACATTAACTTATTTGAATATATCATAACAAATTCCTAATTTAATCTAGCTTATCTGAATAAACCCTAACAAATTACAAACATTACTCATCCAATAGGAATAAAAATAAGACATAACATTTAAGAGGCCCTCATTCTATCCTATCAAAACATAAATAAAAAATTAGCCCTCATTCTGTAATAAAAGAATTTCATTGAAGAATTTCATTTCTTTTAATAAAAAATTGCATTTGATTTGGACAATGAGCTGCATCAACCACATAAATAAGTTGCTCCTCTTAATAAAAGAAATTATTTGAAAGGGCATTTTTTTTTTTTTGGTTGGTGGCAGATTTTCATTGAAGTGCGTCAAACGTCACGTCGTCTGCCTAAAGATTGTCATATGCTTGCTGGCTGTCGTTCATGAATTAGAAACGGTATGTCGTTGGCAAAATGGTTCAATAATAAACACGGGATTTTGCCATTGCATATTAAGGCTGTGCATGCACAATCATGAACCACCTTACCCCATATCAAAATTCACCAATGAAGTTCTAAAAGAAAAAAAAAAAAAAAAAAAGTAATAGGAACAATCTGCTGTGCACTAGTACTGCTAAAATCAGTATGATTAGTCTGCTTGAGATTTTAATACCCCAAAATGCTTCAACTAGAACTGTATGATCCTCGCTTACACTAAAAACTAATTGATATATTGGTTTAATAATAAAGATCTATCATTATAGACGGATGTTATAGGTTGAAACTCTATAAAAAAAAAAAAAAAAAAAAAAAAAAAAAAAAAAAAAAAAAAAAAAAAAAAAAAAAAAACTCTGTACATGATCCCCAGCCTATTTTTTGGCTGAGCAAGAAACAAAGGAGAGGATATACAAGATCCCCAGCTGTACAATAGTTTCTTGGTCTTCAACGTTATCAGTGCCCTACATATTAACATTTACAAAGGATTCTTCTTGCATTCAACAAATTAACGGAGCATCTTTGTAGAAGAACAATTGGTTGTACAGTTCATCCAGCAAGATAACAATCCCTCGGAGCCAGAGCACCGATTGTCAGTTTCCCTTCTTTGTAAAACTCTTAAAAACTCATTTGAGCTTAAATTCCCATCACGATTTGAGTCAAACACATGGAATATTATGTCAACCACATTATCTGTAATAGAGATGCCGCATACCTATCATGAATTGAATAACATCATTAGAATAAGAGACTATACTTGGGAAGCTACTAGTGAAAAGGTAAGGATAGTTTTAGGTAAATGTACTTGGGATGCAGCTCTCTGGAAATCTTTTTTCGTCAACGAGCCATTTACTTTTCCATAACTGAAAATGGCCAGAGAGAGGGGCTGCAACTCTTTACGCAGTTCTGCGAAAGCTTTAAATTCTTCAAATGTAATTCTAATGTCTGTAAGATGCAGCTCATTGTCCAATTCATCAACCCTATCAAGCATCTTGTTTATGTGGTTGATGTCAGCTGATGCAACTAAGGACAAGGCAAAATCTTTGGCTGATATGGTTCCTCGTGAACTATAGTCATAGTGGCAGAACTCCAATTGCAAGATCTGTAAAATTATAAATATACGTTTTTTCAATATCCACAAATCCCAAATGACTAGTCAACATGAAGTGAGGAAATGACTGAATGAATTAGCAGGAATATGATATGGTAATAAAGTATAAGTTGGAAAGTTTGTGCCTTGGACTATATATCCTTAGTCACTTTAATTTAAGTTTTGAGTATTAAAAAAAAAAAGATACCACCAATATGGTAGGCAATATTTTTTCTAGGAAAAAGGCCTCCTAATGGCCACAAGAATTGTGTCTAACCTATTAGGAGATCATATGCTTCAAAGTATCATCTTCAGAGAATTCTTGCAACTATATACAAATAAAGTGCTACATTACATAGGTAATGTCAACTAAAAAGAATGGATAACTTTTGATAAATATGCAAGTGTTTGCTTGATAAACATATGATTTCAGTTCAAGATCATTGTTCAAGGGAAACGTGACAATAGATTCAAGATGAGCTAGCTATTGCTGAACCCTTGGTGTGGTTTTGTAAGCCATTTTTTTAATCTCATATTTGGTATTAAACAAAATACAATGACTAACATTCCAAGATCATGTCCAATCAGATATCAAAACACAGACAGATGCAGCAGAATATGCCAAATCTCTAAATAGAATAAAACAATCAGAATATGAAAAAAGCTTAATTATTTGCAATTTACTGTGACACTATCTTTGGCAAAAAAGAAACCACAGTATGGAAATGCCAGAACCATGTAAGAGAGAGGGGAAGAAGCTCTTACTTCATCATGTAAGTCCCTCAAGAATTGAACAAACCTTCCATGTTGTAAGCATGCTTTGCCATCTGTGCCAAAAAAGTACTCCAACAGCCCCCCATTTTCTACAGAAACTTTGAGACCAAGTCGCCAACTATCCCTGGTCTGAGCTCCTTGTCTATTTTGAGATCGCAACAAGGCCATCACTTTCTTGAATTCCTCCCTGTCAATTTCTCTGTTGATGGGCTTTTGTAAGTTAGTATTCAAAATTCAGTAAATAGAAAAATGTTAGCAGCACCTATTCATATAAATGCCAATGGAGGGGAAAACTATCTTGCAATAATTCAATACCACTTAGCAAACCTAAAAGACTTGCCTCTGTTGACACCAAATTTAGGTCAAATAACTTAACAATGCCAACACATATAGATGCTAACTATAAATTATGCATGATACCTGAATATTTCTTGTTTACTGTACTCAAGAATGGTGCAAAGTTCTATAATTGAATTAAGGTGGTCATAACAATCAATAAGTTAAATAGCAGAAGTAATGGTAGTTACACAATATAAAAAACTATCTTCACGGTCGGATCATAATGTGTAGAGAAACTTTACAACCATCTTCCTTTGAAGTATGTTGTTAGACTAAATATCTGGAGACACTATTTATTATAACCTCTTCCCTGGTACAATCATCAGCAACACAGGCTTTTGCATCACAAAGGAGGTGATTCTTTTTATTATGTTGATTTTAAACAATCCAATATCACTATCGAAGTCACTCAAGAATGGAACAAGGTAAATTTCTTGCAGTTTTGGTAATTTGTTATCTTGATCGTAAAATTCAGACTTCATTCCCTTCTCTTTTTGTCAAATTCACCCGTAAAATTAGTTGGGAATAATTATCAGTGCATTAACTGTTATGTGCTATCTGATTGCGTAGAATACCACCATTCAAGTTTTAGAAAATTTATGAACATTATAAGGCCAATAATTCAGCGTGTTACAAAATACCAAGCACTCAAGCACATCCCTATCTGATTGCAGCAAAATTAAGGATTTTGAAATCAAAAGACCGCTGCGAAAGAAAAAATAGGATAAGAATGGATGCATTCATGAAAAAGTTATAGGTAGAACCAATACACCAATTGAAAAAGAAATATGGAATTTCATCATAGCTAGGTCGAATCATGTGCAAGAACAAGGAAGAGACCAAAAGAAATGATTGAAACAGTGAGACTAGCCATTTGCTCTATAAACCAGTAGAGGAGATGGCTCTTAATAGAACTAAAAGGCAAAGTAGATCTTTCTAGCTGGTGACTGCTCAAGTTCAAGATTCAAGAGCTTGTAGATTTCAATTTATTTCTTTCCTTTGGCATATTATGGTTTTAATTATATCTAGAGTGCGATATGTGGTATCCCACACCAAAGATTTAGAATATGATTTGCTAATGATTTGAAAATGTAAAGGCATGTACAGGTTCTTAGCTCCGCATTAGCCATATTATAGGTTGATCTAAGTTATATAAGTGATTCCAGGGAGCTTTAATTATGACTAATTCTTTTGGGATATCATGCAGATTTTGTAAGACCACTTCCAGGTTGCGATAAATGGTATCAAAGTCTCAAGGGAGGACAGCACAACGCAGGTCACCTAACCTATCTTTGACCACTCTGCGAATATTAATGTTCAAGAGAAACTAAAAACAGTATAACAAATAAAGACAGCCTTCATTACTCCTAAGTCTCTATTATGCCACAAAAATGGAGAAGCTCCATCTTCTAGTACGTTTTTTGGATTATGATAGAGTGCTCATAATCAAAGAACAATAAAGATCACATGGAAATGAGAAGTGAGATTAACATCTAAGCAGCTCGACTAACATGCTGCATGCACTCATAATTTCGGTGATGAAAAAAAATAATAAATAGAGAAAACACATTGTAGGCACTAATGAAAAATTAGCCTCTTGACATGGTGTTTGATGGAAACACAAGATACCTACCCGTTATTGTCAAGATCGAACATTTTAAATGCCACTGTAAAGCTGGACTCAGGGATGCTGAGTAGTGTAACAAAAAAAATGTACCTGGCATTAGGAATGAACAGAGTGCTTTAGATCTCTCATCAATTTTAAAGCTCAATATGCTGCATTTCAATTCAAATAAACAATGTTTGTTAATACATATTTTGTTTAAGCTATTTTGGTTCATACACCTCCATTAATGGGGGGAAAAAAATAAATCACACACAACTTCAAAGCAAACTAACTATTAAAGAGTATTGACTCACTCTGCAAAAGAAATGAGTCCATCATTGTTTGTGTCAAAAAGCATAAAAAATTTTGAAGGTGCACAATGTAACTCTCCAGGAACCCGCTCCCCTCTCAAATATCCCTCCCTAACACGATTTGATTCAGACGGAGGAAAAACTGGAACAATGGCTCGCATCAAGTCAGCTGGTGTCATAAAAGTCTCTCCTGAAGGTGTTCTAACAGATGCAAAGTACTCAAAGACCTGGAAGGCAAACATGATGCATGAGGCCATAAATGAACATTTTGTGTAAACAAAAACATAATATGATTCACATCTACCATTCAAATCAAGTAGAAGCTACAATATTGCCTAGCACAGAAGACAGAAGATTAACACATTTGTACGGTGAGTTAATCTTAACTGATATTCATAGGGGTAAAACATAGGAACAATACTTTAGGTTTCCCAATTAAATTCAAACACATAGTTGCATTGAATTTTATTGTCCTTAGAAATAATAATAATAATAATATTTTTTTTTTGAGTTTTATTGGTCAATGCAACCAGATTTTTTAATACAATTGGGGAACTTAACGTACTATACCTAAAGTACTGTACTCAAGTTTTATCTTATTCATACGTGGCACTTCCAACTTTCTGGTAGTTGTTCTTTCATTGGTAATGTGTGGATTGCCATGAATTGGATGCTCATTGAAAACTTGGCATGCATTTCCTCAGAAATTATATTTAAAGGTGTGGTAACTTCAATGACCTCACAATTTTGAAGAAGTTTGTGTTTTGTTGCTTCAACAATTTTAATGTAACCAGACGGAAGACATTAGAACCTTTAAATCTTTCCATATAGCCTGTGAAATAGCCACTGATTCTCCTCAGATGTGGTTCTTCCTTTCTAAGATTTACATCCTGGTTCAACCAGGCAACTTCATCAGCGTAAAAGTCCAAAACTTGGTTCCTATTCATTTCCTATGTCAAAAAGTGTGACAGGAACTACCTCAATGGCAACCCTGTTACAGTCAGATGTACTCAAGATTTGGAGACCGCCTCCTGATATCCTATACCACAGATTCTCTTCTATCATACATTTATACTATAAATAATTGATATATACATTACAACTAAAAGAATAGCATTTGTCATGCAACAATAACCTATATGTTATTGCAATCTAGTATAGAAATCTTACTTATAACTAAAAAATGATTGATTGTGACAAGCTACTTCGGTTAAACAAATAAAAGAAGTCAGTTGTAATTAAGTGCTGTTTCCGGTTAGATAAGTAGTCACCATAACTTTCTCTGGGCTTGCAGGATGGAAATATGAATGCAGTGCACATAAGCACCGGGCCAACAATTGTAAAAACTTTCCTAAAGATGCCATACCTTTTCAGGAGGACTTCGCAACCTTATTCGTCTTTCATACTTAAAGAAAACTCTTCTCCTATACGCATCTGAAATAACAGATAAATCCAATAAGTATGGATAGCTTTCCTATTGTAAATAGATTTATCAAAAAGAGTACATTATTAACTTATAGTATATCTATTTACATGTGAAATTAGAGTATGTGTGGTATGGCCTAAAGAGTACATGTAAAAAATAGCTTCATATGATAACACGCCTTACTCGTGAATATAAAAACTCCAACACCATTAAATGAAAATTGTGTAAGATTAGTATGAAAGAAAAGAATTTTTTTACTTTTTATAAAACAATCCAAACTGGCATTGCGAAATCACATGCCCATAAGACTACCCAGTGATTAAAATGCACAAATCCAATATAAATAAAACTATGATCTAAAAAAAAAAAAAAAAAAAAAATTTCTTTAAGCAAATGAATATCAATTAAGAGGTACCTCCAAAGAGATACTTGGATTTCTTTTCAGCCTTTGAATGTCGAAATGGGTCATCATGATTTGGTGCCCATGTCGTATCTTTAGGCCAATCGGAAAAAGATAGAAAGGAATTCGTATTCAAAGAAGAAGGAGAAGAAAACCATTGGCAAAATCCTAAGCTGGAACCAACAATCACAAGCCCTGCGGAGACTGATCTCACAAACAAACTAAAACCCGAGCCTCTACTCTTGTTGTCATCGTAGCCCGACCCACGAAACGAGCTCGGTGACGATGACAACGAAGACGGCGAGGATGATGATGAGGTGGAGGGTTGTGATTGGTTGAATAATAAATGTCGAGTATTGAAGCGGTGAAGAGCAACAACTTGGTGGATGGACGGCGAGGATTTTCTTAGAGATGCACAAGACAACATATTATCGTTGAGAGTGTATGTGTGTAAGGTTGAGAAGAGAGTGACAAGGAGGATATAATAAAGAGAGAAACATTCTAGTATTGGTACGGATTTGACGGAGATTATGTGCCTAAGGTTTCGAGCGGGAAAAATTGAGAGGTTGTTAATGACTGAGATTGGCTTGTTGACGGTTTTTTTTTTTTTGGAAGTTAGTTAACTGTTATGGCCAATTAGCCAAAAGGAGAGGCTTGTGTCTAGCGATCAATTTTACTTGACATGCTAAGATGCAGACATGTATCTAAAACTAGACTCATGTCTGCATCTCAACGTGTCCAATGGAACTGGCCATTAGATACAAGCCCAACCCTTAACCAAACACTTATGTCACATGGGTCTTTGAAAGGGGCTTGGTTTGCCGGATTAACATCGGGTGCCCATGCAACAACACCACCACTTTTGATAGCCAAGATTAAAGGTTCAAAAACTTACTTTTAATATCAATCTTTGGATCAAAAGTTTTAACATTTTTTCCACTTTACCTTCTCAACACTTTTCTTTTGTAATTGCATGGTATAATAGCCCTACCTATTGCACCTAATACGAATCCTGGTTTGTGCATAGTTCTCAGTATATTGTAACATGGACATGAGGTGTGTTCTAAAATGATTAGACATTAGTTTGTATCCCATTCTATGCATAGAAGTATTGGACAGAAGGGTTAACCTTCGTACACTAATTCTATTTGCAAGTTTGTTTACAATTTTTTTTTTTTTTTTTTTGGTGTTTCACTCTTTTTGGGTAATTATACATACAAAACTTTTTATTTTATGTTTAAAAAAGGATCAAATCTTAGCGTGATGGCAAGTATCTTATATCCAAAGTTTGTGTTGTGGATTTAAGTGAGGAATCAGCCTCTTAAAAAATAATTGTGGATAATGCTGCTTACCAATAACATATTTCAAACTTGCCAATTATCTCCTAAAGCCTATAAAAGAAGATGAAGTCTTTTATTTTTTTTTATTTTTTTATGTGAGATAGAAACATGTGTTACTCATTTTTCATAAATGCAATATTCTAAGAAGTTATAAAATTCATTATAGAGAAAACATGGATGTAAGGTAGATGATTGATTTATATCACCAATATACCTTGAAGAAATTTAATTTGACCTTAACTTGACGCTGTTACCTTGTCCAAATCCCAGTTCAACTAACATGATTTGCAACAAAATTTGAAAGCCATGGTGGTAGTCCGACTATGCTTAAGTTGGAGGTCACAATTCTTGCAAAATAGGTTGAACATATTATCGTAGATGGACATATTATTTGGCCATCTATTTACATGACCAAATTGGATGCCACTTTTCTTGAAATAGGTTTAACAGGCTCTCTGTCATGATAGCTAAATTCAGTGGTACAACAAGACCTATTTTTTAATGGGAAAAATTTTGATTGTTTTAATTTCTTCCAAAGTGGAGTTGTAATTCATAAACTTGCTTTCACTGATTTGTGACCAGTGGAGATAATGGATTACTGGGCCTCCAGTATTCATTTTATGCTCTTTGAAGTGAAGGTCAAAATATTCTACCAATTAATTAAGCTAACTAATTGGTAATGGATTAATTAGTGGACCTTCCATAATTTTTGTTTGCTAGGTAAAAGGTTTTGATGGAATTCGGCCAAGACTAGATGGATCATGGAAGTATCAGATGGCCTACTGGCCATATTGGCAATTGTTTTTAAATGTTATCTTCTAAAATCAATCATATCTTGCTTCTTGAAATGCTAATTCTTTAAATCTTTCGTGAGCTTTTTCAACGGTTTGAACTTTTTTGCAGTTCCTTTTTCACGTGCATGCATATTGAGAGGTTGCTTTCTTTTCCTCCGCTTTTTTTTCCAGATATCCTTTTATTTTTGTGCCAACTTAAAATAAGTTAGTTTTTTTTCCCCAATAAAAAATAAGTTTTTATTTTTTCATACTGTACCTAACTTACCATTTTTTAAGGAAAATATTAACAGAGGTTCTAAGTACATTTTTTAGTAAATTATTTTATGAGAAAAGAAAAAAATTAATATTTTTGATAACTTTTTTTTCCCTCTCTAAAATAATGTAAAATTTTTTTCGTAAGAATATCTGTTAACAAAACCCTATTTCTAGATCACTATCAACAATTATAAACTAATCTTTTTTTAAAAAAAAGAAAATATAATCCAATCTAAGCGCGAACTCAAATAAATACGGCATAGGATGCATATTGTCCTGCTACCTTTTTCCCCTTCTTAAATTTATTTTAGGATTAAAAAAAAAGGATCTAGGAAATAAATGTAAAAGCAATGGTAGTTGAATAATTTTCCTTTTCTCTGTTATGAGATATTAGGTCAAGACTAACCAATGGGGCTAAGGGCAATAGCATGGGCTACTTAATTTGGTAGTTGATTTTTTTTGCCCACTACTACTCGGTTATTTAATTCAATAAGTCTTAACCACTCCCTTTATATTGGGCCCCTTGACTTTTAAGCCTTAGACTAAAGGATTTATAACCTGCCCAGTGCCCACTCTCTCACTGTAAAGTAGATTTTGGATTTATTTTGTAGTACAGATTTGGAGCTACAATGCCACTTATAAAAGCATTAGGTTTGATACCATATCTTATTGATGGCAACATTTATATTTTCTTTACAAATGAATTTTATCATTTTATTGATTATTACTGATAGAGAGTATTAATTTATGTTTCTGTATTTATAAGGCTCTCCCAACCGACCTTAAGTAGAATTTGAGCCCAGCCTGACTTTGCCTTGATATTTCAGTGGCGTGGGCCTGGTTAACATTCGGATACGGCAACCATAGTCCACAGTGATTTTGGGAAGTAAAGTGCCTATCATAGCAGGTACACCAACCACAATTAGCGTAGAGGTAGCACCACTAGGCACTAGCCCAAGGTACAATCTTTACCCCATATTTGATGGAAAATTATTGTATAATCTTGAATTATACTCTCTCTCTCGCAGAGGGGTAGGCCCCATGATGAGTGGGATTCACCCTTCTTTGATAGAAAGAGAGCATAATTGAGACTATGCAATAAGAACATCTACAATAGTAGAGCTATTTTTTTAGTTATTTGGTACCATAAAAAGTTATTTTATCTATTTTACTTACTCATTTTACAAAACATCTAGCATCAGTAGATTTATTTTAGTTTTCAACACAATAAAATAATATAAATATCATAATAAAATAATATATCTACTACAATAAAATAATACATCACACTATCAAAAAAAACCACAAACAGATCAATGGCACAGTTCACAACCACTACCAACCAAGAACAACCACCCAACAACAATTAGCTCTGATATACACACACAGAGAGAGAAATATATGATCTAAAAATCTAATCAAACTTGTGCGCGCCTAAAACGAGGCTACTGGGCCGTGATTCGCTTGGGCTCACAATCTATTTGTATAATGGGCTTGGATTTCCTACACTGGGTCGTTCTTGTGCTGAGACTGATCGAAAACTGTTCTATCCCTTTTTGTTAGTCTTATCTTCTCTCCTTCTGCCTTCCAAATTTTTCAACAACCATTTTCCTTCCCCAGCCCATCATATTTATAGCTAGATGTTAGTGGAACAGTGATGATTGCCTCTGGCGCTAGTGCGTTTGGAGGTCCAATGCTGTTAGTCATAAGTGGGCGTTTAGGTGGGAGTGGCCTTGGAATTGGTTTTTACTCTGGGATGCTCGGCGACTGTGATTCTCGATCATGAGTTGGTCGGGCGTTAGTTCACCGGGGAGGATTCGCGGGGAAGGATACTGGTTTGAACAGCCCGCGCACAATGTCAGCGTGCCGTTCTCCGAGCATGCAAGGAAGGTAGAGTCCTAATGGGCCTGGACACTGGTTGGCCCAAAGAGCCTTGTTGCCATACATTAGCCCCCCCTTGATTCGTCCTCCGTTCTCGGGGATGAATCAAGGAACTAAGGGTCATCGGCCTGGGAATTGTCTTTCGTGGGTCATTGGCGTGCTTTCTCAAAAGGCGCATAAGATCTGATAGGCTTTCATTATTATTTAACGTTTTGCGAACCGAGGCGTCGCGCGTGTGGCAGTTGATATGACGGCCTGTTGGGTTTCCCACCAACGGCCCATTTATTGCCATTTACTCTCCCCTCATCCTCCTATACATATCCCTCTCAGTCCTCCTTTCTTCACTTTCGCATTTTTCATTCTTCCTCTCTTTGCTTTGCTGAGCGTTCCTCCTCCTAGTTCAGGACTCCACTCACTCTTAGAGCCCACAGTAAGTTCTCTCTTCTCCTATCTGATTTTTTTATTTCACTCTATTCAATTTTATAAATCGCAGTTTTCCCTTTGAGAATCTTAGTTTAGGAAATGGGTTACTCTTATCTGCTTTCATCTGAAGCCGCTCTGGCTACCTTTAGGGTTGCTTTCGATGTCCCCGGGGACGTTGATATCGCGTATTGCCTCGAGGGTGATATAAACATTCAACAGCGCCAGGGCGTCAATACAATCTTTTTTCCTTTAATGGCCATCCTGGAGGGCGGGGTTAGATTCCCGATCGACCCCCTGATTTTTAGGACCCTTAGGTTTTACGGTCTTTGCCCCGACCAACTCCCTTCCAACTTTTACCGGGTGGTGAGCTGTGTCAGTAGACTGAACCGGTTGTTCGGTTTGGAACTAAACCATCATGACATCAACTTTATGTACAGTCTATGTGGTAATATCAATTCAGATTACTATCTGAAGACTAGGGATATGAGGGTACAGCTAATCTCATGCCTGCCTGATTCCAATAGAAACTCGGCTAGGGAGTTTGTACGGGTGAGCGGTAATTGGTTTGCCGAAGAGCTCCCCTGCGCGTTTTCGCCGCACGACGTTGGTCGGTACCGAGCTCCTCTTACACTACACTTCATTTGTTTTGGATCTAAATAACACCTAATTGATTGCGTGGTTTCCGTGCAGATAGTAAAAGGTTCAAGCCGGATTGTAGGGCGGTGCACGTCCGTGATCTAAATTTTGTGCTTAGGTTAAAGATTTTCGTTCATTCGGACGGACAACTCCGCGCATCGCACCTGATTCTCGGTATTGACCCTGTGTACTCCACCTAGCAAGCATTCAGTCAGGCCCTACTAGTTGACAGCCCTCTCCTTTCCTACATAGACGTGCATCACGCGAACTTTCTTCCTCCGAAGTTCATGGTAGGTGAGGCACGTGACTGTGGCCCCAAGTACATCTGTTCGGACGAGCGCCAACCCCTTCGCGACGAGTCAGCCGAAAGAGTGTCGCGAGCGCTCCGGGAAAGGGCCCACGAACAAATTCAACCCCAAGCCCCTGCTCAGCCTAAGGTTCCTGCAGAACCAGAGGCACCCGTTCAGGTGGCCGAAGGTGTCGTAGCCGAGCCCGCTGATTCCTCGGAGACAGAATCCGACCACGGTCACGAGATGGTGACGAGGAGAACGATGTCAATAAGTCGCTTCATGCCGGGCGCCCGGCCAGCAGTTCAGCAGCAAGGGGATTCGAGCCAGCCCCTCAACCCCCTCCAGCCCCACCGGCCCGATCACGTAAAAGGCAGCGTGTCGTGGAACAGGCACCGCCTGGCCCGAGCAGCGTCCTGGTTCGCTCGCCTTCCTGCTTGTCATCTGGCATTGTCATCCGCGAGCCGGTGACCCAAACCCGGCCAGACGGTGTGTCAACCTCCCGATCCGCCGCGAGTTGGCAACCCTCCTACCAGCTGGACGGTGAATCTCTCACAGAGACCGCCAGCGTTTGAGTTTGGGACAAGGGTCAGGGGGGCCGTATTGCCCAGAGCTTGGCGAGCGGCTTGCTCCTGCCCGAGGACGTGCACGCCTACACGGAGGGGACGGACGAGTCTTTAGGGAGACGGCTGGTATGGCTCACCGTGGCGGTAAGGCTTTCTACAACTCTAACCCTTAGTCCTTTCATTGATTTGGTCTTTGCCTTTACTTATGCAAGGGGTCCTGCCACATACTCCCTATATTGTCGCTTGTTCAGGCTGCGCAGTTGTCCCAAATAGTTGACGGGAGGATGAAAGAGCTTGCTGACGATGCTGGTCGGGAGAAGGCTCTGAAGGACGTTGCCGACGCCACTGCTGCGGAGAAACTGAAGGCTGCGAAGGATGCGGAGAAGAGGATTGTTTCGGCCAAGGAGGCTAGGGCTCATGCTGAAGGAAAGAGCGCCGAATTGGATCAGCAGCTGGGGGACGCGCAGCTGAAGCTGGCCGAGGCAGAGAGCTTGAATACAGCTCTAGGGGAGGAGCTAGCTGATTTGAAGGCCGCGTTGGACACTTGCGAGGGCAAGTAGTACAACGAGGGGTTTGCTAACGCCGAGAACTCCGCGGAGCCGGTCATGCGCTAGGCTCACAGGCTTGGATTTGAGGAGGGATGACAGGCTGCACTCCGGGCCGCGGGAGTTCCCGAGGATTCTTCCTTGCGGAATCCTAGCGAGATTCCCTTTCCGCCCTCCGCCGCGCCTACACAAAACACCCTCCACGTCATCGATGAAGAGCAAACCTCCAGTATGCGGGAATTGGTGGAGGCCATTGATGCCTATGCCGAGCCAACTGGTCTGGAGGGTGGAGGCCATTGATGCCCACGCCGAGCCAACTGGTCTGGAGGCTACTAGCAATCCTCAGACTGAAGATCCCTCAAGTTAACTTGCCAAGTCGGTTTCTTATTTGATCGCTTTTTAGAAATTCCCTGTCGTTTTTTTTTTTTTTTTTGCCCAAGTCACCGGTCTGTGGTGACGAGACAATTTAATTTTTTCGGTTTTTAATCTTTTGTTGGCTGTGGCACTTTTAAACATTGTGTTATTTCAGACTAGTTTGGTTAAGATTATGTTGTTTTGTTATTGCTTTACTTTCATGTGTTTGCGTGTTGTTTGCCGAATCCGCAGCCCGTATTGTTGAGCTTCCAATGACAGGTTATTGTACTTAGGGAAAGTGGAGGTCCCCCCTGTTCGGCAACATTGATCGAGTAGGGACGCAGGATTGCCCTTAGAAGTTCAGGCTTTCACCTGTTCGATGAAATCGATCGAACTGAGAGACAGGCTTAGGAAAATTGTAGGTTTTTCACTTGCTCGGTGATAGTGATCGAACCGAGAGTCTTAGGAAAATTGTAGGTTTTTCACCTGCTCGGTGATAGTGATCGAACCGAGAGTCTTAGGAAAATTGTAGGTTTTTCACCTGCTCGGTGATAGTGACCGAATCGAGAGACAGGCTTCTGTCCTTAGTAAAATTGTAGGTTTTTCACTTGGGCGGTGATAGTGATCGAACCGAAAGACAGGCTTCTATCCTTAGGAAAATTGTAGGTTTTCACCTGCTCTGTGATAGTGATTGAACCGAGAGACAGGCTTCTGTCCTTAGTAAAATAGTAGGTTTCCACCTGCTCGGTGACAATGATCGAACCGAGAGACAGGCTTCTATTCTTAGGAAAATTGTAGGTTTTCACCTGCTCGGTGATAGTGATCGAACCGAGAGACAAGCTTCTGTCCTTAGTAAAATAGTAGATTTCCACCTGCTCGGTGACAATGATCGAACCGAGAGACAGGCTTCTGTCCTTAGGAAAATTGTAGGTTTTCACCTGCTCGGTGATAGTGATCGAACCGAGAGACAGGCTTCTGTCCTTATGAGGCGCAGGTTTTCAAATGCTCGGCAAAATGGATTAAGCTAAACGTAATTATATTCAGAGTGCGTTACTCAACCAATGCACCTATTAGGTACTCCTTTCAACTTCCAACATAGTACAGGTGATCACTGATAAAACTTTTTAAGGTTATGTACATTCCATGGCCGAGGTATCGGCCTCTCGTTCAGGTCTTCCAGGTAGTATGCCCCTGCGCCCGCTACAATGGTAATCTTGTAAGGTCCTTCCTAAGTTTGAGCCAGCTTTCCAGCATTCGTGTCTCTCGCATTCCCCAACGCTTTCCTCAGTACCAAGTCCCCAGCTCCGAACTCCCTTACCTTCACACGTTGGTTGTATCGCCGTGCGAGTTTCTGCTGATATTCCGCCAGCCGTATAGTAGCTGATTCTCGGCACTCTTCCAACCGGTCCAGGCTTTCCACCATCATCTCGTCGTTTCGAGCGGGGTTGAACCCGGCGACCCATGTGCTGCAAAGATCTATCTTTGCTGGTATTATGGCCTTCGCCCCGTATGCCAAAGAGAATGGGGTTTCCCCTGTAGATCTCCTTGCGGTGGTTCGGTATGCCCAAAGAATTCCGGGCAACTCGTCAGCCCAGCGGCCCTTGGCACAGTCCAGCCTCTTCTTCAGCCCGCTCAAGATCGTCTTGTTAGTGGCCTCCGCTTGACCGTTGCCCTGAGGGTATGCCGGGGTGGAATATCTGTTTTTAATGCCGAGGTCGCTACAAAATGCACGAAAGGACTTGCTATCAAATTGCAGTCCGTTGTCCGAAACCAGTGATTCTGGCACCCCGAACCTCGTAATTATGTTCCTCCATAGGAACTTCTTGACGTCCACGTCCCGAATGTTGGCTAACGCCTTGGCCTCCGCCCATTTAGTGAAGTAGTCTACGGCCACCAGGACAAACCGGCGGTTGCCTGTTGCTCGGGGAAATGGGCTGAGGATGTTTAGCCCCCACTGCGCAAAGGGCCAGGGAGCACTAATCGGGTTGAGGTGGCCCGCTGGTGAATGGATCAGTGGGGCGTGTTTTTGGCACCGCTCGCACTTTCGTACATACTCGGCGGCGTCCTTTTGCATTCGTGGCCACCAGAACCCTTGGGTCATCGCGCGGTGTGCCAATGAACGCCCCCCCGCGTGGCCGCCACACACCCCATCATGAAGTTCGGCAAGGAGCTCACCTACCTTATCGGGGTGCAGACATGACAGGTATGGACCACCAAAAGATCTGCAGTAGAGTCGGCGGTCGGTCGACAACTAGTATCGTGGCGCTATTCGACGCACCCTATTGGCTTCTTGAGTGTCGCTAGGGAGTTTGTCCTCGGCAAGAAAGTCAATGATCGGGTCTATCCAACTTGGCCCAGGCGTTGTAATTACGGCGACATTTGCCCCATCAGTGCCCTTGCCGTTCGTGACAGTGATGCTTGGTTGTGGTATCAATTCTACCCTGATCATCCGGGGAATCCCCTCCGTTGTTGACGATGCTAATGTGGCCAAGGAGTTTGCATGTCTGTTCTGCGTCCAGCTGATCTGGTACACTTTCACCGTGCAAAATTTTTGCATGATCCCCCTGGTCGTTTGCAGGTATGCCCTCATCCGGGGGTCTCGAGCTTCGAAAGTCCCCTGGATTTGATTAACCACTAGGCGAGAATCCGTGTATGCCTCCACGTCCCGGGCTCCCAATTCAAACACAACCTTCAGTCCGGCAAGTAAGGCTTTATATTCGACCTCGTTGTTGAGGCCCGGAAACCCAGCCTGAAAGAGTGTTCCAGTCTTATGCCTTCGAGGGTGACGATGACGACCCCGGCGCCGGCTCCCATGAAGCTAGAGGCCCCGTCCACAAGCACTCTCCACAGGTGGCTCTCCACGTGACAAATCACCTTGCTGCTGCATCTAGGAGAGAACTCGGCAACAAAATCGGCTAGGATCTGCCCCTTTACTAAACTTCGTGACTTGTACCGAATGTCAAAGGAGCCCATCTTGGTTCCCCGCTTCGCTATCCTTCCCGTGAAATCTGATCTTCTCAACAACGCCTGCAGGGGATACTCAGTCAAGACGTAGACTGTATGCGCCTGAAAATAATGCGGTAATCTCCTCGTGGCATGTATTAGAGCCAGCACAAGCTTCTCCAAGGGTAAGTATCTCATTTCGGCATCGACTAGGGTCTTACTGATGTAATACACGGGCTGCTGTACTCCTGTATCCCTGAGCAACACGGCGCTTACCGCGTGGTCGGACATGGATAAGTACATAAACAAGTCCTCCCCGGGCTCGGGGGCTGTCAACATGGGCGCTCGCGTCAGATATTCCTTCAAATCCTGGAAAGCCCTGTCGCAATCCTCGTCCCAACGGAACCCTTTCCATTTCTTCAGAAGCTGGTAGAATGGTCGGCAGCGATCGGCGAATTTGGAAATGAACCGGTTCAGGGCGGCTAGCATCCTGGTCAGCACTTGTACCTCTTTGGGGTTGCTCGGCGGCTTCAGTTGCTGTACGGCCTCTATTTGGTCCGAGTTTACTTCTATCCCCCTGTTGGTGATCAAATATCCCAGGAATTTGCTGGACCCGACACCGAAGGCGAACTTCTCAGCATTCAGGCGCAGCTTATGGTGTCGAAGGATCTCAACTACTCCTCGGAGGTCTTCAATGTGCTAATTCTCCTGTTTTCTCTTTACTACCATGTCGTCGATGTACACTTCAACCGTTCGCCCTATTTTATCCCGGAACATCCTCGTCATCATACGCTGATAGGTGGCGCTAGCATTTTTTAGCCCAAAATGCATCACCGTATAATGATAGTTGGCCTCGGGGGAGATAAACGCCGTCTTCTCCCTATCCTTGGGGGCCAGGGCTATTTGGTGATATCCTTGAAAGGCGTCCAGGAAGCTCATTCTTGGGTGACCGAAGGTGCCGTCCACCAATTAGTCAATCCTCGGCATGGGAAACGGGTCCTTTGGACACGCTCTGTTCAGGTTGGTGAAGTCTACGCAGACCCTCCATTTACTGTTCTTCTTTTTCACCACAACGGTGTTTGCTAACCACTCCAGGAAATAGATTTCCCTTATTGCCCCAGCCTCCTTCAGTCGTTGGACTTCTTCCTTTACGGCTTCCGCGTGCTCCCTCGCCGACCTCCTTGGCCTTTGCTTTTTCGGAGGAAAAGAGGAGTCCACGTTAAGTCTATAGACGATGAAGTCAGGGTCCACCCCGGGCACTTCATACGGGTTCCAAGCAAACATGTCTACATTCTGTACAAGGAATAGCAGCATTTCTACTTTATCCTGATCCCTCAGACCTCCCCCTATTTGGAAGTACCTGCCCTTATCTGGTAATATCTTCACCCTTACTACTTCCTCAGCAGCCCCGCCCCCCCTCCCTTTTGTAGAAATCTGTAATTGCTATAAGGGGGGCCCTAGTGGTGTGCCCTTATGCTCGGTCAAGCCCCTTTGGTCGGCCCTCCCCTCTTTCCAATTAACTGTGGCGACTAGGCACTGTCTAGCCATCTGCTGGCTCCCTCGAACTACGGTTATGCCGTCCTTGGTTGGAAATTTAACTTTGACGTGCAGAGTGGAAGGGACCGCCTCCATCGCATGGATCCACGGCCTCCCCAGTATTGCAGTGTATGGGGAAAACGAAGCAACTATTATGAAAGTCACTGCCACCTCCTTGCCCTCCATGCTCACAGGCAGGGTGATCCGCCCCTCCGGAATTACTAGCCCGCCGTCGAAGCCGACTAGGGGCATAGTGTACTCGAAAATATCCTCATTCTTTAATCCGAGCCCCCTGAATAGATCGGGGTACATCACATCCACCCCGCTCCCTTGGTCTATCATTACTCTTTTCACCAGGAAACCTTTTATTTGGGCGGAAACTACTAGCGCGTCGTCGTGTGGCTGGATCGTTCCTTGCAAATCGCCGTCCCCGAAAGCGATAGGCTCCTGGGAGACCTTCAACCTTTTACCAGATGGCTGTTCATCCGAACCACTCCCTGTCGACGTCACAGTTAGCACCTTGTTCCTCTGTTCTCTGGAAAAGCCTCTCGGAATGGCATGGATGACCTCAATTATCCCAAGCGGGGGCGGGAGTTGGTTGCCCCTTTGTTGGGCACCTTGCCGGGCGTCTGCTTCTCCCGCGTTTACTACAAATTCTTTCAAATGCCCAGCCTTGGCCAGTTGGGCGAGGTGGTCCTTCAGCACTTGGCACTGCTCGGTAGTATGACCCTTATCCTTGTGGTAGGTGCAATACAAGTTCTTGTTCCTCCTAGCTGGGTCACCACTCATTCTGTTCAGCCACCGGAAGTACGGCTCGTGTTTAATCTTGTTTATGATCCTGTGCACTGGCTCCTTAAATGCTAGGTTGACTTCCCCTGCCTGTGCTCCGAGCTCTTGGATCCTCAGGTCTCCCCGTGCCTATGGTTGAAAGCTGCCCTGCCGAGGGCGGTTCGTTACCGGCGCTTTTCCCTCGCTTTGCAGCCGATCGCCTCATCAGCTGTCTCATGTCCTCAAGGGGCTTCTTGGTCAATGATTCTCGCAGTCCGGAATCCTTGGGTAACCCTATTCTGAAGGTGCTCGCAGCGATCTTCTCGTTCCCCCCACTAATCTCATTGTAGAGTTCCCAGTAACGGCCAGCGTAACTACGGAGGGTTTCCCCTGCCCTCATTTTCATGGACAGTAACGCATCCACTGGCTGAGGCACTCGACTGCATGTCACGAATCGGAGTCCGAACTCTTGTATCAGCTCGGCGAAATCATGAACCGAGCCCTTTCGCAACCCATTGAACCATCTCAGGGCGGTGGGCCCGAGGCTTGATGGGAAAACCTTGCACATCAGCGCGTCGTTATGGGTGTGCAGAGACATCATCTGGATATAGTGACTGACGTGTTCTACCGAGTTAGTCTTTCCATCGTAAGAATTGAACGGAGGGCGTGTGAATCTATCTGTCATTGGGGCGCGCTCGATATCCACCCAAAAGGGTGATCGGGCAGCTCTGCGCAGAGCGCGGCTCATCGCATCCATGGCCACGTTACGGGGCCGTGGCTCTTCTGGTGAGTCCGAGCCTCGGTCCGTGTCCTCCCGTAATTGCGAACGGTCTCGGCGTCGACGGTGTTCCCGCGAACGTGGGCGTTCCCTCCGCCATTGGCACTCCCGAGAGCGTGAGCGTTCTGGCCGGTGTAGGTACCCAGACTAACTGGATCCCGTCTGACGATACTGTCTCTCCGCGTCAGATCCCTCTTGGTTGTCTTCGTTTCTTCTATGGCGCCTGTTTCCTGCCTCTAACTCCAGGCCCCTCACCAGTCTGCGCAACCGTTCGATCTCTTCGTCCCTCTCGTCCAACTGCCTGCGCCCTGAGGTGATGGATACGATTCGCTGCGTTTGGTACGATCCCTCTCCGAGGCTGGACAGCTCTTCCTTCGTTCGGTGATCTCTATCTTTGCGTCCCTTTTGCCTCCTTTCTCGCCAAGTAGATCCCCGTGAAGACCCCACTGAGCCGCTGTCGGCAGCACTCCCAGGACGTCTTCTGGCCATCTTGTTGAGTGCAAGTCTCAGTAGAACCACAGCACTGTAGGAGATCCCCACAGACGGCGCCAATTGTGCGTGCCTAAAACGAGGCTACTGGGCCGTGATTCGCTTGGGCTCACAATCTATTTGTCTAATGGGCTTGGATTTCCTACACTGGGTCGTTCTTGTGCTGAGACTGATCGAAAACTGTTCTATCCCTTTTTGTTAGTCTTATCTTCTCTCCTTCTGCCTTCCAAATTTTTCAACAACCATTTTCCTTCCCCAGCCCATCGTATTTATAGCTAGATGTTAGTGGAATAGTGATGATTGCCTCTGACGCTAGTGCATTTGGAGGTCCAATGCTGTTAGTCGTAAGTGGGCGTTTAGGTGGGAGTGGCCTTGGAATTGGTTCTTACTCTAGGATGCTCGGCGACTGTGATTCCCGATCATGAGTTGGTCGGGCGTTAGTTCACCGGGGAGGATTCGCGGGGAAGGATACTGGTTTGAACAGCCCGCGCATGTGAACAATGTCAGCGTGCCGTTCTCCGAGCATGCAAGGAAGGTAGAGTCCCAATGGGCCTAGACACTGGTTGGCCCAAAGAGCCTTGTTGCCGTACAAAACTCATATTAGAAACTTAGCCAAATTGAACTAGTTTTTACTCTTCTTGTGGTGCTTGAGTGATGAAGTTACTAATAACAAAAAAAAAAAAAAGATTTCTTTCATTTCGAAAAATTTTCTCAGCAACCAAATGCCTTAACAAAATTACATTTCTGATTAGAAAAACAACAAAATAGAACAAAAAATCAACAAAATTCAAAAAAAAGAAAAAGCCGAATCTCAAAAAAAAAAAAAAACAAAAACGATGATGCAGTGAAGTAATGACAAGAGAGGAGAGGCAAAGTTGTTGGGTTAAAGCATCAGAGATGGTGAGTAGGGTTGGCGTGGGTTAGACAGAAGAGAAGATAGGCGAGTTGGGTTGGCATGGGTCTGAGGCGTGGATCGGCGGCTTGGGGCTTGGGTTGGCTTGGGAGTTCGACGGAGTGGGTCAACCCGTGGGTTGGTGACGTTGAGCTTCGGTGGGCTGGTGACGTTGAGCTTCTAGTTGGGTCGGCGATAGTGAGACAGAGAGGTGAGAGTTTGAGAGAGATTGAGAGAGTTTGAGAGTTTGATGAAAGCTGATCTGATGAGGAGAGAGGGTGAGAATGAGAGCAATGGGCAGAATTAGCAAAAAGAAAAAGAATAAAAAAATAAAAAAGTATTATTTCAATAGAGGTAGGAATTAAAAAATAATTTCCAACTCTTAGCTTCACCTTCCATACGAAGCCAAAAGTAGCTTCGTATGGAAGCTTGAAGGTAAAAATTTTTAGCTTTACATACGCTATTGTGAGAGCATTTTTTGTGTTCTGGTGAAGCTAAAATAGGGAAAAAATTGGCAAATGTCCTTTTCGGGCAAATTATGTAGCGTTTTGCCCCCTTTCCCAAACTAATTAGGGAAATGCCCTTCTTTTGAAACTTGATTTTCTCAAAATCAAGTTAAGCCCTATAGTGGCATTTTTAAGGAGCCTATAGTGACGTTTTAAGGACCTATAGTGGCGTTTTGGAACTCGAACTCCATGAACTCGAGTTATAGGTAAAAAAAAAAAAAAATGCCTATAACTTGAGTTCATGGAAATTGAGTTATAAAACGCCACTATAGGTTCATTATAGGCTCCTTAAAATGTCACTATAAGCTCCTTAAAATGCCACTATAAGCTCCTTAAAATGCCACTATAGGCCTCCATAATTTTTTTTTTTTTTAAACTCGATTTTGAGAAAATCAAGTTTTAAAAAAGGGGCATTTCCTTAATTAATTTGGAAAAGGAGGTAAAATGCTACATAATTTGCGTGAAAAGGGCATTTGCCCATTTTCTCCCTAAAATAGCTATATAGCTATTTAACTTCACTATTGTGAGTGCTCAACAGCCCTATTTGATGCTAATATGGCTTTTAGGTTTCGCCCTTTTTAGGCATTTGGTTTCTAGATTGATAGTCTTTTTACTAGTGTAAGTACCTTTGCACTCCACCCATTGTGGCAGAAGGGAAGAGAAAATTTGAACCCAAAATTTTACAATCACTAAACTACAAGAATTTTGGAACATACTTTCATATATTACCAACCACCTTAAGCACACATCCACTGCACAATTAACTTTTTGTTGAATTTTATGTGACAATTCTATCGCTAGATTACATTTTTCTCCTTCAATCATTCATGTTAGCATATTTCAAGATAACGAGTGTTCCGAAGGGCATTACTTAAAGATTAATAAAATCTCAATTATGAGTTGTAATGCACACTTAAAAAATAAAATAAAAATACACATATTAATGATTTATTTACTTACACACACAAAAATATATTGTCGTTGTATTTGCTTTTTTTTTTTTTAGTTTAATTTATCTCCAGTACTTTTTTAACTGGACATGTCCTTTAGTTTTAAATATACAATAACAAGTGGTAGTGAGTTTTAAACTCCACATTTTATTCAGTTGAAAAAGTACGTAAGCCAATTTTTATTTTATTTTATATACTAGTATAGTTTGACTTTATTTTTTTAAAAATGTATAAAAATATTATTTAATAAAACATTAAATCACTGTCGGGCATCCAGTTGCTTTTTCGGTTCTACGTTACACCAACTGTAATTTAATCCTGCATACCAAATTCATGGTTCTAAGCTTTTTAATTAATGTGTCCTATTAAAGGGGGTTCCTACGGAAGCTTCCTTGCTGTTCATTTCCAGAAACGACATAAGTGATAGTAATTGTTAGGTAATAATAATACATTGCACCTATTTTATGGACCGTAATGTCGGTAAGTTCTCGTGCTCTACTTCCACATTTTTTCTTGTCACTCTCTTGTTCTAACTACCATCCAAATTTAATATAAGTGAGAGACGAAAAAAAGTGCCCAAAACAAACAGAAACTTAAACCACCACATTTACTTGTTGCTCTCTTCAACTCCTTATCTACTATATCACCACCTCACATGAGAGCAATTGAGGATCACATGGCAAAGCATTTAGCCATGGATTGGTTCTCTTGGTTATCCAAGAGTAGCCTTGAGCCCTCACTCATATACGAGTATGGCCTTGCTTTTGCTCGCAATGAGCTCCAATATGAGGATATAAGCTACTTCAACCATGAGTTTCTTCAGAGCATGGGCATTTCTGTGGCTAAACACAGGCTAGAGATTCTCAAGCTTGCTAGGAAGGAAAACAGTGGTGGCACAGGTACATTTTCTGGGCTCTTCTTGGCAATCAACAAGACCAAGAGGTGCTTGAACAAGTGCATTAACAAGTTGGTTTTTCGTGAGGATGTTGCTTTCAAAGCCACTCCTCATGAGCTGGTACATTATCCAGAGCAATATTGGAAAGGTGGATTCTTGAGGAGGCAAAAGAGTGAAGAGATCAAGGAAGAGAGGCCAGTGCTAAAAAAGAGAAGCATAACTCTATCAGGACCTCTGGATAGGGTGCAAGAGAGGATGATAACTAATACCAGAAGCTTGAAATTGTCTGGGCCTCTTGATGGAAAGGTGCAAGAGAAATTGATGTACAATTCAAAGAGCCCAATATTGTCTGGGCCTATGGATAGAAGGGTGCAAGAGAAAATGATGTTCACAGCTAGGAGCCCAAAATTACCAGGACCCATTGATGGATGGGTACCTGAGAGGTTGACAGTCACAACAACTAAGAACCCAAAGCTATCTGGGCCTTTGGATGGAAGAGTACAAGACAGGTATGTGGTCACAAGTAGGAGTCCAAAGTCACCTGGACCATTGGATGGAAGAGTTGCAAGTCCAATGGCTAACATTCAATATAACCATGAAAAGTTGGATGTTGAGTATGATGATCATTCACTATGGGCTACAATGTTTCATGATATGAAACCCACTTGAGTTTTTGTGCTTTTTCTTGGGGTATGTTTCTAGCTGCTTTCTCTTCTATTCTCTCTCCCTATTTCTTCCTCTTGAAATTGTGAGAGATGGTTCCTAATGGTTCTTCACCTTATGGACAAAATTTGTATGGCTTTTGAGGTTTGTTTACCCTTTATACTATATGTTCGGAGTGCACTAATATATATTTGGCTTTTTTAGCATAGAAGAAGATAATTGGTTTGAGCATTGTTATTGGTTTATTCCATCTTGAATTTGTAGTTTGTAAATTGTATCATTACTCCAGATTGTGACTCTCATGCGTTGATAGAGAAAGAAAGCCCTGGTTATATTTGTTCCTTAAGTTTGACCCGTGTGTTTGTGACTTTTTGGATAGTTATGTTACATTATTAAAGATATTATTATTTATTATTTTAAAACAGTGGTTATCACATGATTTGACAATGGGAAAATTTAGGAAGAGGTAGTTGATTGGTTTTGCGTTACAAATAAGTTTGATGATATAACAAATTTTACATTGTTTTTTCACAAATATTAAGATGACATGTTATGATTGAAATATAATGAAAAAAAAAATAATGTTAGTAATGTTCATATATAAATTAAAGTGATGTTATAGTAATCACAATCTATCTAATAAATCAACAAACTGTAAAAAAACATATTGTGAAAAAAAAAAGTTTAAATTTATTATCTCTCTACCATTGTTGTTTTCATTACCATACCTTATTATAATGGTTCCATAAAGTCACATTCATTTAATTCGAGTGGTACACTATAAACCCAATAGCTTTTTGTTTGGCCCGTAAGCTAACTATAAAAATAAAAGAACGTGTGGAGGGATTAACATCACTTTATCTCATACTCGATCCAAGTCCAATAAAAGCTTTAATGGCCTTAATTCCAACTGTACCCTTTAGCATAAGCTATAAATATTTGGTTAAATCTCGAATTAGGTTCAAAATGCAAAAAGTTAAATGTTTTTTTTTACTATTCAGCTTATTTTTTCTACTATTTATGACTTTACTGTACTATTTTAACTATTTTTTAACTTTATTTATAGTACTTTCGGTAAAAAAAATTTAGTTTCAGCTAAATAAGCTGTTTCCAAATAGACACTAAGTGTGTGTTTGGTAAAAATTATTTTTGCCAACTTATTTTACTATCCGGCTTATTTTTGCTACTATTCATGGGGTCCTACTATACTATTTCAGCCAACTTTTATCATTATCTACAATATTTTTAGTTTTAACAAAATAAATGTTAGAGGTATCAATACCTAATCTTATGCAATGATCAAGTTTGGCGGAAGAAAAGGGGCCATGCCCTGGCTTTTAAAAATTTTTGTCCTCCCACTTATGATATTTATTTGGACAAAATTTAGTTACAAAATTAGTTGTAGCCTTAGGCTACAAACTTACTTAATATCTTTTTGTTGAAGGTGAATTTTGACAAATCCACCATTAGATTACATCTTCTTCTTATATCCTCCATGCTTGCAAAATTTCAAAAAAATTAAAGATCAATAGCTATGTCATCAATAAATTTTTTAAATTGCAAGTTTTTGTAATTTAAAATTATGCACAAAATATAAGCTTATAGATCATATAGTAAATGATATTTGATTGACACAAAATTTAATATGTGTATTAAGGGCATAAAGAACATGCAATTCAACGGTTAGATTTTCAAAATATGTTGTAGTATTTATTTTATTGAGTGAGTTTATAGCCTTAAGCTACAACCCATTTTGTAGCTAAACTTTTTCCTATTTATAATATATAATTTTTACTAATGGCTCACTCGGAAGAAAAAAATTCTAGCTCTATCACCAATTATATCTAACCCTATTTGAAATGTCAACAAAGTAATTGTGGCATAATGTTTTAGAGTGCAAGCAAAGTATTCATAATTTATAATCCTACCTATAGTACAAGTATTGTAACCCTAGATTAATGCACCATTAGTTTACTATTTAGCCTAGTATAAAGACTCTTGAATGTGTTTGTTGTAATACACATAGTTAATAGTAAAGAGTCTTTACTATTAAACAATGCGTACTAAACATAGTTTAAAAGTTTAATACCTATAGTTCAATAAATACTCTTTAATAAATATATTGTAATTCATAAAGTTTAATGGTAAAAAGGTAGCCATCAAGGGCTTCCCTTTGCGCTCTCTCCCCCGTCTTCATTTTTTCCTCTTCATATTTTCCCATATCCATCAATTCAATTTTTTTCTCTTTCTACATGCTATCAAAGTAGTGTGATCTAAATTTTTTTTTTTAAAAAAAAAAAGGAGTAATGTTTTATGTTCTCTAATATGGTAGTATAAGAGCCAGCCCCAGATGAATTATATTAATTATTACTTATGTGGTTTCCACTAATTCGTATTTCCAATAGTAAAATCCATGGTCCTATTCTCACCATAACTAGCAGACACTCTATAGGGGTTCATTATCATGGATAAATTTGATATTTATATAAAAAAGTAATAATAAATAAAAAAGACAATCTTGGTAATTTAACAACATTCAATGTACATGTACATCTTTCTTTTGTAACGTATTAGTAGCTTATATGCCATGGGTGGGTTACAATTCTGAAGATGCAGTACTCATTAGCGAGCGTCTAGTATATGGAGAGTCAGACTTGATTTTTGACCATGCTTCTAATCAAGTGTCCTCGGCCATCTTGGTCAGGTTCAGGTATCATGGATCACGGTAATTGATAGCTCCCTTTATTGGTTTTCTTTGTGGTCATGCATCTCTTTCATTTTCAAACTGCGTTATTGAACCACACCTTTGATTAGCAGCCTATATCACTTTCTTTCTAGTCGTGCATCTTCAACCATCTTGGCTAAGTATAACATACCATAATGATTGATAGCAATAGTAGTTGGTGTGCACAGATATTTCTAGACAAGGCAAAACGGGTTAGAATTTTCTAACCTGACCCGTTTGACTTGCAACCCGATTGACCCGACCCAACTTGCCTATTTTGCCACGTCTAGCAACGTTGAGTAGATTGAGATTGATGTGTAATTCTTATAAAACATTTACTTATTCTTCTTCACTTAATATGTTATGTATTCCATTATAGTTTGTCATTCTTTACTTGCCACCTTCATTTTCTCTTTTTACTTTAAACAAATTGAAGATTATACCAAGATTAGCTTCTAAAAAGCTGGAACAAGAGTTGCACCAAATTTGGGTATCAAGTGTTTAGTGGTAATTGATAAGTGGTAACAATATCATCAGTGAGAATCTAATCACAGTTAAGAAACTCAGAAACAATTGACAGATTGCATATATTTAAAAAAAAAAAAAAAAAAAACTTGTTTGAAAAATACGGGTCAACTCGACCCGTCCCACGACCCAACTAGACTTATGACCCAATTGACCCGTTTTAACCCGCGACCTAATTGATCTGCAAACCCAATTGACTCGACCCGAACCTGACCCAACCCTCCCGTTTTGCCATGTTCGGATACTTTTGTATATGCATTCTCATTATAATAAAAGGAAAAGACATGCCGTATCAAAAAAAAAAACAAAAAAAAAAGAGGAAAAGACACGCGTGCACACACAAACATAATATAATATATAAAATTTTAAAGAATTAATTAATTATTGTAGTCATATTATTGGGTATGTTTAGATACCGCTTATTTTATTGAAAACTAAAAACACTGTAACAAAATAATTTTTAAATGTGTGAACAGTGCCGTAGGACTCATTTTTAATGAAAATTTTGTTGAAAAAAAAAGATTTGTAGGTCCCGTAAACAGTGCACGGGATTCACTGAAAAAACTACCACAACCGCACAGAAACGTGCTTCCAAAAAAAAAAAAAAAAAAAAGCAGACGCAGACACTAATCTTGACCTAATTTTTTGAGAATTATCATTTCGTTTTGTCTTGTTTGTCTCGGCTTCCGTAGTTGCACTTCTTAGGCATATACACAAAATCTGGAGCATGATTTAATTTCTTCGGTGGAGTACATAACTTCTTGTCTAGAAAATGGGATACGAAGCCAGTCTCTGAAATTGAATAGATAGTACTTATGTAAATAAACCGTTTTCAGTACTTTTTTTTTTTTTTGATGAATAACCGTTTTCAGTACTTGGCAATACGGTGGTACAGGTCTAAAATACAAGCACTCCATCTCCATGGACTTTTTCTGTTATGAGCATAAATATTTTTGTACAGTGACAAGCTACGTGAATAAATGCGTAAAAGATCCCAAACCTACTCACCCAGTGAATGTGGGCCATGTGGCCCAATTTGTGATTTATTTATAATAATACTGACAAATAGCACGCATAGCAAGTAATAATTTGTCCATAAGAGCATTAGTATTAGGAAATGCTTATCTATTTTATTTTATTATTTTAAAAAGTCATTTTATCATTTATATTATACTATTTTACAATACTTTTAGCATTCAAAAACTTTATTATTTTACAATTTTATTAAAATATTATTTTTTAAGTTCAGAAGCAAACATAAAAAACAGTTTTTTGGTTTGATTGTGCTCAGTCTGTGCTCACTTCCTTTCTCTCTCTCCTGTCTCGCTTCTCTGTTACTTATTTGGGTTTGATTGTGCTCCGATTTGTGCTCCGGTTGTGGATCGTGGATTGTGGATCATGAATTCGTGATATAGGTTTCGCCGTGCTCGATGGTTGTGATCCGGTGGGTTTTTGGGTTTTGCCGTGTTAGTTGTGATTCGATGGGTTTTTGGGTTTCGCCGTGTTGGTTGTGATTCGGTTGTGATATGGGTTTTTTGGGTTTCGTCGTGCTCTGTGGTGCTGGGTTGGCTGTGCTGTGGGTTGCGGTTCGGTGAAACTTCAGCAATGGAAAGACAGAGATGAGAGAGACAGAGATAATATATATATATATATATATATATATTTACAATACTACTACAATGCAGTTCTACATGTAGAATTGCACTATAGCACAATTGTAAAAAAATTTGCAATACTTGGCATTAGCATTCCCTGATGCGTAGCATTTTGGGGCTTGAAATGCCAAATTCCCCTTACATTTGGCACTAGTATTCCCCAGTGCTGATGCTCTAACACATTATATTTAACATGTGTCAAACCATATGGCAATACATTTAATTCTAAATTAATGGTATGTCATAAATATTTTGTGTTTAATACTCTTATAAATTGGGTTCAAATTACACCTAATATAACTTTAAACAATGTTATATCACTCAATATTTTTCAATTAGATGAATTTTGATAAATCCACCTTTAGATAATATTATTATCGTATATTCTCCATACTTGCAAAATTTCAAGGTGATCAAAGATCGGTAGCAATGCCATCAATCAATTGTTTAAATTCAAATTTTTGTAGTTTAAAATAATGCATAAAAGATGAGTTTATCGATCGAATGATAAATAACATCCAATTGACATGAATGCTAAGGACATATAAAATATGTAATTCAAATGTAGTATTTTCAAAATATAAATTCTATAACAAGTAATTGGGTGGTGTAACATTGCATAGAGTTACACCATGTATAAGTTAAACCTAGTCCCCTATGTACATGGTTGTCAAAAATGCGATCTGGATCGTAAGATCGCATGATTTTACGATCTCACCTCACTAAAACGTTTAGAATTGTAGTAAGATTGTAAAAATAGTATGATCGTATGTAGGATCGTGTAGGATCATATAGGATCGTAGGATCGTATGAGATCCTACCAATCCTACCGAAACATGCATTTTTGGTTTGAACTTATTTTATTTTATTTTTTTCTTTGATGGGATTGGTTTGGGCTAAGATAATCCAACTAAACCCACAAGTTCAACTAGTTATTAGCAGCCCAATAACAAATTGATACCTCAAATTTACATCTTTGTCAAAAGAAAATCTCAAAAAAAACCCACAGTACTTAAGTTTAAAGTTCAAACAAAAAAAGAAACCTGAATATCTAGAAACATCAATCCCAAAGTCGTGCCTACTCTCAAGAACCCCAAAACCCATCACCTCTCAGCACTCTCAATGATGTTGCCTTTTGGATTTCATATTTATAATTACCTAGTTTACCTTAGAATGGGAATTCTATTTTGGATTTCATATTGTAATAAGCTAATTTTCATTTGCTAAATAGCCTAACTTATTTTGGATTTGGAACTTAGAAATTGGAAAATGTTTTCAATATGTGTCGATAATATCTTGGTACTTAGTTGCTAATTAAACATGTACTAAACTTTTTAGATATATTGTGTCAAAACTTAAATATATTTGTTTCATTAGCATAGACATAACGATGTAGGGAATGCAAATTACATTATATGATGCAAATCTTTGTTTTTTAATGAATGAATTCAAATTTTATGTGATTACTCAACATATAAAGTCACAATCAATTTTTTTTTTTTTTTTGCTTAAAATCTGAAAATAGGTTGGATGATCTTACGATTTACTATCCTACTTACCTCCCGCGATCCTACATAGGATCCCGATTTTGACAATCTTATCTGTATATATAGGATTGTGTTAACGGGCACCACACGATACCCGTTAAGCACACTTTTTTCTGACATAATTTTTGTCTTTTTTTCAATTTATGTCACTTTTTCAGTTTTGTAAGTACAATTTCAGATTTTTTTTTTTTAATAACTTTTTCTGATAAATTTTTTTTGTCTTTTCTGCACTTAACCAGCACCAAGCGGTGCTGGTTAACATTCTCCATATAAATATAATATGCACAATTTATAATTTGAGAATAAACAATGTAATTAAAAAATAGAATAATTTTTTTAATAAAAAAATCACTTATATTTGAAGCCCCCATAAACGTTGCATACAATTTTTTTTTTTAAAATTTTTTGTAACTTGTGCCTACTCATCTCCTCCAACAATTAAAAAAAAAAAACCTTAAATTTTATTAATAAACTATAATCGCACTATATATTAACATATAACACTATGAATTCCAATTGCAACAAAAGAATTTTGACAAAGGTATATAAGATTTTTTTAACTTTCATTCTTTCCACGTTCTGTCAAATTTCTTTTCCTTTTTAAAGTTATTTTCTATTTTCCTTGATAAATAAAAAAAGATATAAAATAGTTATTTTAACATTACTGTTGATGTTCTTCATAGATAGAAAGTCACCAAGAAATTCAACAAATTTCTGAAGTCAAGATAAAGAGAGACATGCAATCCGCAAGTTTCCATTCTCTTGATGTTGATGGAGTTCTATTTGTAAACTTCCTCTTTAATTAGTGAGAAAAAGAGAGGTACAAAACTTTTCACTGCATTTATCTTGATGCTGATAGAGTTCTATTATTGTTGATGTTCTCCGTAGATAAGCTTATAAGTTAAAATTGCTTTTTTCAGTTTTTGTTCTACATCAAATCTAATGTCATTTTTGTTATTAACTATTGGTGTGTAGACTTTGTTTTTACATTTTTTCTTGAAAAGATTTATTTATTTATTTTAACATATTCGTCACAATTTATTTAAGCGTTTACCCCCCCACACACACATTTATAAACATTCTAATCAAATTCAAACACAAATCAATAGAGGACCACATAAAATAACAACAAAAAACTTTCGTATATAATAAATAATAACACATTCTCTCAAATAAATAGTGTTTTTTTTTTAATAACATGTGTACTTATAATATTTATATATTATAATAAGTTGAAAAAAATCTTGCGAAACACAGGCAAATAACTAGAAAGTTATTGATGACTGCAATAGCCCATTTCTACTTTCAAGTTCCAACTAGCCAATTAAGAGCAGCCTCCCTCATCTAAAATTTTAAACAAGTAGAAGCTTCGTATTCTAAATGAAAGATATTAACGATAATACGTACATTAATGTTTTAAATTTTAAACATAAAACAAAATAAATAAATAAGTCAAAATTTTATATATTGTCGTCACAAGGGGTAAGCTACATAAACAATGCATTGACTTTCTTCCAGTTAGTCCACATTGTTGTCAATGTACCAGTGGAAGGACCACACTCCGGGTGAACAAAGGTAGATACATGAATGATCATTGATCAACCTATGAGAACTCTCATAAGTTCATAACAACAACTTTTGATGCATTCAACATTTCCAGCTCCCAGGTCTGAAGTTGAACCCACCAAAGAGATGGATGTTGAGTATACATATATAAGGGAAAGACCCACGTAAAATTAAATAAATAAATAAATTGAAAAAATTAATTCTAACATAATTGACTCTAAAGCCCTAAGCTTAAAATTTTGGATTAAATTTCATTTCTATATGTTATATTTTAATCTCAGTTGAAATCTGCCCAAGATTTTTAGGCTCAATATACCAATCGTTGGGTTAACATTAAATTACTAATTTAGTTGGAATTTCATGTTCAGTTGCCTATGATTTAAGCTAAAGTTCTCAAATTGTAAGGCAAGGAAAATCTTCTCTCAGGTTTATTTTATGTTCCTTCGTTTTCATTCCATGTATCAAACCATCAACAGCTCTATAACAGCCAGATTACATAACCAGCTCAATTACCATTGAGCCGTGCAGGGATGCATTAAGGAGATAAGTTTCAACCATCTCATGCACTCAAAACAACATTTCATTGAAATATACAACAAAAATAAAGTCTCAAACTTAAATGTTTAGTTCAGTTATATAGATCCCCTCAATAGATTAGTTAGGGTTGGCTATATGTATTAAGAGACACCCCAACAATTATCTATAGCAGATCCATTCATAATAAAGGGATTATATTTTATACGTTATTAAGTACAAACACATGCAGAGTTATTTATTGATATATAGTAATGAAAAATTGCATTTTATACTATAACAGGTATATGCTTCAAATACACAATTAGAGCCGATATGGGAGTTGGACTGCTGACTGGCGCTCAAATATGCACTGCATTGATGAGTGTTCAATAAGCCCGAACTTATGATAGCTACGGTAGCATCCAAAGATGTGCTTCGGTAACAATGGCTACCGAATGGATATATGCTCAACCCCATTACCCTCAATGACTTGTGCTTTGTGGCAGCCGGAAGGAACCCCCTGAATAAAGCATTTGGTAAACAGGCTTTATCCTTTTATTCAAAACAATGCTTAAGATAGTGCCCACACCAGAGACAGCAGCCAAAACCAGGAAGGTGAGTCTAAAACAATTTGGACCCAAGCAGGTGAGATTTGAACCAATCCGATTAAGTCCATGCTGTTTAGCTGCCTCGTTATCATATATATACCCTGCTAGCAGACCTGAAAAAAGGAAAGCACCAATAGGATTCCCTAGTGCCATGAAATTGCTGAGTAAACCGAAATGCTTCAAGCCAAATAGCTCAGAGACAGTTGGGAGCATGACAGAAAATTGAACGCCAAAGCAGATCCCAAGAAGTGCGGTTGCAATATAAAGAGTGCCATCCATTGCAGAAGCAAACATAAGGTATGTGATAATCATGATTATTTGAGTAAATGTCATCCAAACCGTCCGAGGAAGTGTCCTTGACCTGCAATGAATAGAGCGCTGCACTAAATTACAATGACAACCAATTGGAATAACAGGGATGTAGAGAGTACTTTGCAGCACTTACAACAACATGCTGATGCTAATTTCCTGTAACAGCAAATTCTTGGAGACAATTAGCTGAGTCGACTATGCAAGGTTTATGAAAGCACAAGCCATATTTTCTTGCAAGGAGTTAGCAAGGTTTAACTGAAAGTGTAAATATAACTTTATTGCTGATATTCAATGACCAATCTATAAATTTGATAGGAGGATATATGTAACATCCATAAAAAAAGTCATTTTTCTTGAGAAGATTCCATGCATTGTAAAATCATTAATGTGCCTAATGATCCACAATTTTTGTTGATTTTAATATAGAACTCTTCAGCTTAATAATTGATTTAGATCAGAGACATGTACGGTAAGCAAACCTAATAGTAAGCACCCTGCTTCAGTCTATAATTTCTGTGACTAATCATGAGGATAGATGGTACTGACCTGACAAAATGTTCAGAGACAACTCCACCACCAAGACGACCCACAAAATTGCAAAAGCTGAAGAGAGACACCAAGATTTTGGTCTCACGCACACCTTGTGCAATCCCTATCTGTGCTAGATTATTAAGAACAGTCACCCCAGAACCAACCCCAACAAAATAAACCAAGAACAGAAGCCAGAAGTCCGCCTTGATTACAGCTTCACTAAATTTAAAATCTTCCCCCCTTTTGGGCCTCCTCTTCTTCTTCACTGCCCCCTCACCCTCAGCAAGAAGCATAGCCACCTCAGACACATCCTCACTTTCATGAAAACTTCCTAGGTTTTTTGCTGATGAAGATGGTGTCAGCAGTGGTTCAGTTTTGTCTGAATTGCCTTCTCCTTGAACCAGACTGTCTGAAGACCCAATTGATTGGTCTAGTGTCCCTGATTTCCTTGTTCTCATGGGGTTCAGCGTCATTTTTACAGGAATTGCAAGTGGAGCCATGAGAAGTAGAATCATTATAAAAACAAAAATATAGGAAATTAGAGGACTTAAAGAATATGTATCAGCCATTATCGTCGTCGTCAGAAGATATAAGCCAAGCACAATACTTGAAGCTTGGATGAAAAGAAAATGGCAATGCTCCTCAGAGCCATCACCAGAAGCTGGAGCACATGGCCTAACAAAGTACATCATAATGAAACATAGAACAGGAATCCCAATTGCGAGGAACAACAAAAGGTTAGAAGAGGAACTATGAAGCAGCACACTGTAAATTTCTGTAAAAACCGCAGCACTGAGGCCCACATAACCTTTGAGAATACCTGCAACAGTTCCTCGACTGAGAGGGAAGTTTCTCATGTTGGTCACAATAACAGCAGTGCTAAACCAAGCATTACTATTAGCAGCAACACAAAGAGCAAGCCATAACTGTGATATCATAAAAGGAAGAAGATTACATTTTGATCTTTTGGCCAAAATTATCTTATATGAGCTAACTAAATGCACCAACAACCACACTTCCCAAAATAAATCTCCACAAAATTGATGTGCCAAAAGAAGCTACCTACATGCTCACATACAACTGAGAAACTTGAATTTCTTTACAGTTCAAATGGATGGAAGTCTTTGAAGAAATAATTTGGATTTCAATTTTTGGTTCAAATAACTTCAACAGAGTATGAAAGGGAAAAAAGATTCTATTGATAAAATTCATGGATGGGTTTAAGCTTTATTAATATGTTCTTTTTTTGATAAGTAAGCTTTATTAATATGTTCATTTGAAATGAACCGGTGTATGAGTATGATATTATTCAAATCCATAACATCAAAAGTGCTTTTGAGCAGAATCGTATAAGCTCAGACTCATGGTGTGTTGTCCAGATCCATATTCAAGCAATTATCCTCAATTCCAATTGCAACCCAAAGGAATAATATTTCTCCATGCCAGATAAACAGTTAGACTTATGACTCATTATTTAAAATTTTCAACAAATGGAAGTTTATTGTAGTTACAGAAGAGGTAAGGATCCTATTTCCACCAGTAGTAACTTCTGGTTGATTCACTCATTTGAAGGGTAACTAATAGAGGATGCCCCTTTGAGCCAGAAATATGACACCTCAGTTTGCAATCTCCTCCCCACACACACACATACACAAATTATCCCCATTTCTGAGTCATGAATAAAAGGATCATAAGTTTGAGAACTGGGGATGAAGAAAGAAGACAACCTCAGATAATACAGGTTTCAGATGAGCCCTACTCCTATCTCATATATTAATTATATAGGATTCATTCACCACTACCTTAGGAAACTTTAGCATTTTATAATTATACCTATCATTCCATTAGGAAACAAGATTAGAATGAAACTATGTACATATGTTGAACCGATTAAACTAGTTGACATCAATAAAATCTATTACCCTAAATAAGGAAAAAGCATTAATCCCATCCACACAACACATACTCAGATAACATTTTTGAACTCCAAATCCAATCATTAAAAAAAAGTATCCAAGAGAACCCACAAAAAACCCATTAATTAAAATCATCCAGCAACCAAAATTAACAAAAGGGTATGCCAAATAAATAAATAAAAGACGAATTACTTACCAGCCAATAAGGAAGGGAAAGAACAGTACGGCTGACAGCGAGAAAGAGAACCCCATAACCAAAGAAACAAAAGACAGAACCAATGATGAGAACAACCCAAGGAGGAAACCTGTCACAAACTACGCCTGGAAGAAGGCCAACGTTTTCACCAATATCGTTGGCCACACCGATCATGGTAAGCTGGTGCTGGTTAAAACCCAGAACTGATTTCAAGGAATGAGAGTAAAGTGGAAAAGTGTATGCATTGCCTGATGCAATTTCAACCCAAACTGCAGCTCCTAGCCCCACCCATGGTGGCCTTGTTCCTGCTTTCAGTGCCACCATAGCTACTATGCTCAAGAGCTAGTGAGAGAGGTTATGGGCTTATCTTCCTATTAAATTGGGAATTTTCAGTTTGAGGAAATGTATGGCAGACACACAGGAAAGTAAGGCAGAGAAAGATAACAGAGAATGGTCTAATGTTGTCTGTCTGGTTGTTTATTCATTGTAGTGTACTCTTACACGTAATATATAATATAATATTTTGGGTGTAGTCAGCAATGACTTCGCTTTTGCCTAAATGTTTGGATTCCTCTGCGGTTGAGTTTCCTCAATATCAATAACGGCTGTTTCTTTTTCTTTGCTATATTTTTTTATCTAACAATCCTACCCGCATAAATTTTTTTTACAACTTTTTGTTCAAGATTATTGAGTTAAAGAACTGTGATTAATATAACAAGAAGAATAAAAACAACAGTTTTCATAACAAATTTTACAATCATTAATTTATAAATTATTATTAATTTTTATATGGGTCTGTTAGAGATTTTTATATGATTATATTTATGATTTTATTATAGAAGGTGACTCTTTTATTATTTTCCAGACATTTTACTTCTTTTCCGTTTCTGTTGCTCTAATTGTTTATAATATGTTGTCTTTTATGAATGAATTTTGCCAAGTTCATATCTCCCATGTAGATAAACAATATAATTGCTCAACTAATTTATTAGCTAAAAATGCTTTAGTTATTGATGATTCTTTTTGTTTGAATTGAAGATAATCCTTATTTTTTTTAAAATAAGCTATTCTCTATGATGTAATAATTGTTTTTCATATTAAATAAGGTTTGATATAATCCTATATAAAAAGAATTGACAAATAATTGTGAAATTGATTAGGACTTTAAAACATCATTTCCACTGACGCAGATATCACAATCTATTACTTTTATAATTGAAATATATATATATATATATATATATATAAATAAATAAAAAAGTAAAGAAGACGAGTTATTCTTTCTTTCTTATCCTAATTTAGAAGCCGATACAAGATAAAAGTCTCATGCACAGTTTTGAATATGAAATTTGTCCTATATTTAGACTTATTAATTTTTTAATAGGAGTATTATTCTTCCTTGTTTTTTTAGGGGAGAATTATTCTTCCTTGTTAGTTGGGGAGGTTGTGTGGAGTCTTGACACGTATAAGCGTTCAAATTGACATTTACATTTTTATTATATATATATATATATATATATTTTTTTTTTTTTTTTTGTGGGGGTGGGGACACGATGTTGCGCAAAGCTTTTTACATGCAACAATGGATACATTTTAGTTGAAGTTGAAGTTGAAGTTGAAGCGATCTATTGATCTGGCCCACCCAATATACTTTTCTTTGTTTGCTGATGCTTTGTATCTTTCATTGTTAAATCTAGTTCAGTGGTTCCGTTTCAGTTCAGATAATGATTATTAATACTGTTAAAATAATGATAAATTAAATTTATTCATCTTACCAACCTTTTTGATAGGTATATTTGAGCCTTGAGTCCAGTCCTCTAGCTGGTACAAAAGCAAAAAGGAAGAAATCATTCAACTTCAAAGCCTATGAAGTAATGATTTTATTCCTCAATAATTACAATGCCGACGGTCTAATAATTTTTTAAATATTGAAATTAAAAATTAAAATATTTACTCTTTTTTTAAGAAAATAAAATATTCACTTTTTTGATATCAGTTCTTAGATTAATAAAAATTTTAATCTTTTACTTTTTTACCTTTTTTAACTTTTTTTTTTTGTACATTTTCATGATGCAATAGCATTGAATCCAAATCCACTCTACAAATTCCAAGGGGTGTGGCATATTGGTTAGGCAAACTTTGGGACGAGTAGTAATACTCTGACGTTTTGGGTTTAAGTAGCCATACATGCATTCACTCCCTTAAGACAATTAGACTGGAAAAATTTAATTGCCCATTCAATTATCCGAGATGTATATATGGAAAACTTCTTGTCGAGGGTAATTCAAGGGACAATTAGAAGGATGGTTCAAACTTAACACCAATGGATCATTTTGGAAATCCAAGTCCTGCCAGAGGTGGATGGTAATTTGAGACAATGTGGGAGGAAATTGGGCGATGAAACATTGAAATTTTCAAAACCTATAGGGTGAACAGTGAACACTACCAATGTGTTGGCTAGAGTTTTGGACATTAAAAGATGGTTTGTTATTGGGGTTACCAACCTATCACACATTGAACTTGATGCTAAATATGTTGTTAATCTTTTGAAAAGCAGTATTTATACCAAACTTTTAATGGAACCCCAATTCTTATTGACTAAAAAAACCTTTAAAAGATGGTTCCTGACACAAGATTATTGATCATGTCTATCGTGAAACCAATTATGTGCAAATGATGTAACTAAACCTGCTGGAGCGTCTCAATCTTTTTGTTTTGTTGTACATGTGGTCTGTCGACAGACCACACGGCATTTGATAAGACAAAGCTCTATTGGAATTGTCTGATTGATTTCGGAGACGCTTGTGGTTTGAATGGTTCTAGAAAAATGAAAGGGATGATAGATAATATGAGGAGGGGTTGGCAGATCTTAGCGGCAATATACCATCTGTGCATCGCCATCCTTTGCCACTATCTGCGTCATTTCCTTCTCCTCAATATGTACTACCATACTAATGATCATCACCATTGACAACTCTCTCTCTTGGTGCAAAATGTAGGTCGTCCTTGGTCCCAATTTTACTCTACTTTTTCTGAAGGTTTTCCTTGTTTATGTGGGTTAGAAAAGTTTCTAAGTTTTCTACTTCCCAAATGAAGTTATGATGTTATTTTTGAAAATTAATATATTGTCACCGAAATTTAAAAAAAAAAAAAAAAGAATTAGAGGCTTTTAAAAATTCCTTTTGATATTTTTAATCAATTTTACTAACATAATTTGAGAATGATAGTGCATATATATAAATATATATAGGGTAAACTCTGTATTTAATCCTTATACTTTATATCATATTTCATTTTGGTTTTTATATTTTCAATTGTGTCAATTTAGTTTTTAATTTTTCAGTGTTGTATTAATTTAGTTCTTATCGTTATCTCTTGGATGGAGATAATTGACATAGCTAATGACCAAAATAAAAAATTAGTTTTCATCAACGTGGTAATAAACTAATTTTTTATTTTGGCCGTTTATCACGTCAACAATTTCCATCCAAAAAATAGCGGTAAGGACTAAATTGACATGACACTGAAAGATATGAACCAATTAACACAATTGAAAAGTTAAGGACAAAATTAAAATATAGTGTATATGATAGGAACTAAATATGTAGTTTAGCTATACATATAAATGATAATTAAGAGTAATTATTATATACTCTTAGAATATAGTAACATGATGCTTCCACATCTCATATTTACGATAGATCTCATTAACTAAATTTATAACAGGTGTAACACTTAATATTTTTTCCAATATTTTATTTATTGATCTTCCTCGTGCCAACTTTTTGTAGCATTACACCAATCTTAAGGGGATCCATATATATTAAATTATTAATGCGGGATCTTGTGGTTTTTTTTTTTTTTTTTGGATGGAAGGGATCTTTTGGTTTCTAATTAAGCGTGATTAGACCAGTTGATTTAGGACCTTTTCATTTGTGGGTCCTTCTGAATTATATGAGAAATTGCCGCCCTATTTTTACAGGACATTGATTGAACCCCCCACTCTTGACCTAAACCTAATAATTCATTTAACTTAGGACCTATCGAGTACCGACCTAGTAGCTAGTACTACTTTATCAATTTGACCTGAAAAGTGAAGTGTACTGGAATAGAAATTTTCTTAGAAAGAACTCAAACAAGTCATCTGCCTTTGAGCCACGTTCTGAGTTTTGTGGCTTATGAATGCTTGAAATAGATGACACAAAAGTATAAATGTATGAATGTATGAATGTATAAATGTATAGTGGTTAACACTAGACTAATATTAAGGTTGTAATACATGCACTGCGTTACAATATGTTTTGGTCTCTTAAACCATAATATCTCTAACATTGACAAATTACATATAAATTACTTTTGGTATCACCCAGTCAGTTGTAAGGTTAATTGGGTAGTAAAATGACATATGAACAAGGTATATATTCGATAGAATTTCCCCAATTGCAAATAATTGACCATGTAAACTAAAAGGGATGGTCTTTTTTTTTTTGGGAAGGTTGGGGTTCATCAGCTAGCCATTTCTTGTTTCATGCGAGACATTAGTATTAGTTTAGTTTGTGTTTTTATAAACTTTTTTTTGCTTAAAATGTCTTTAGATGGTTTTTTTTTTTTGGCTAATTTCAAAATTAAAAATGTATTCGGTATAATATTATTATATTACTCAAAAACAGTTTTTACAAAAACTTGTTTGGCAACTAAAAATTGTTTTGCTTCCAAATTGAGATATTTTTGAAGAGCTAGATGAAGAGAAAAAAATAATCCAATTAGACATTTCAGGAACATAAATGAGCAGCACATTGAAAATGAAATTTCAAGTACGCCACCAAAACTAAATCCATGTTACAAATTCATATTCATAACATTACAGCAGCATCAAAACTCATTCCAATTTTTGTAGATTTTCTTTTTCTTAAAAGTAACTCGAATTCATGTTTGTTTTCCAATTTCTACTATGAGCTTTGTGCTTGTCCAGTCACTAGCCACTTCAACAATGGATTTGGAATAATGGCCACCATTGTAAAAATACAACCACTATTTCATCTCCCTCTTCAATGTGGCAAATTTGACTTCAAAAAGACACCGCATTACTATAACAATAGGCATACTCATTTTGTACCTTAAAGTTATGGACTTAAAGAGTGGACATTATAGATTAAAAATCTTTCAAAAAAAAAAAAATTTGTGGACTCAAGAGCAGGCATACTTGTAAAAATTGTTCTCATATCATGTGTGGCATTGAGTACCCGAGTGTGACAATGTCTACGACACCCCCAATGCCTTGAAGGAAATCACATGTGAATTTAAAAGTAAAAATAGGAAAAGTGACAAGAAGAAACTAAAATGACAGAGTCTTGTGGCTACTGAATACTGATTTGTGTCTGTTTGATAACGCGGTTTCAATTGGCATTTCTTTAGTATTGGAATTTAGGTGCTTCTTCTTGGAAATTTTCACTTTTCAGGCATGTGTGAAAGGCAAATCAAGTAATTGTAGCAAGTTCTTTCGCATTGGGCTCTAGCCTCTAGAGATTTGCATATAATTGTTTTTGTTTGATAGCTGTGTTTTTTTTGGTGAGAAGCAATCTTTTCGAAACAAAAGGAAAATCACCCACCAATGAAATTGAATTTGCTCTTCTTCCATCTGAGTAGAGAGCTACACATGATTGGACAATTCACATTTGTATTCTTTTACCATTTAACATTTGGTACGCCCAAGTTCTGTTTCAAAGTGATCATCTTTGCCTTAGAGAATTCCCAATTCCAATCTTCTCTACCTCAAAATTTTCAGCACGAAAACAAGCAGCAAGAACTATTAAACCCAACAAAGAATTAACAGTAAACACAGAAAGATTTTTAAAATTTTTAAAAATACCAAGAAAACCCAAAACTAATTCTAATTCTAGCTTCCTTTTTAGCTCTTCATTTTTTTTATTAATTTCAATTAAGATTGGATTTTTCTTGGATGAGGCGATCCGTGGTCCATAGATGTCCAATTTTAGTTGCTTTGTCGATTATGTTGGGCTAGCAATTCAAGTACTTTTATTCGCAATCTCCATTCTCCAAGCTCAAAAGAAAGAAAAGACAGTATATCTCTTTAAAGTAAGTAACGTGAGAGTAGGGAAGAAGAATATTTGAATAACGCTGCAACATTAAATAAACTAAAGAGGGCCATGGGCCATGGGAATTGCAACCACCCCCCCCCCCCCCCCCCCCCCCCCCCCCAAAAAAAATATTTTCTGATACTATATTTACATAAGTTTAAAAGTTAGATGTAATTCCTTAAAAAATGTTAGATATCAGAGGAATATAGCGGAGTCAGGATTTGACTTCAGAGGAGCCAAAATTTATATACATTATACATGTACATTGAAACACAAACAAATATTAGGTAGTTGTAAAGGTTTTTTTTTTTTTTTTTTTCTTCTTTTTGGCATAAATAAGACATTTTCTGTTTTTTTTTTTTTAGTAAAAATTCCATTTATGAATGAAAATATTTTTAATAATTAAGTAGAGTAGTAGACACCAAATACAACTAACGTAATTTTGTGTTATTATATAATTATCTCAAAATTTTGGTTTATTATACAAAATTTTATGAGGTAAAATAATTATTATATAAAGAATTTAGAGTTTTATTATTTTTTCCATACCACTTATGAGAGATAACAATAATTTTTTCCCCTTCAATTAAAACTCTAATTGCGTTCCTTAAAAAACAAAACAAAACAAAGCTCTAATTTCATTGTTCTCCTCGAATTTCTTTTGCTTCTTATAGATTTTGAATCGTTTTATTTTTTTATTTATTTTTTAGCTCAGATAGAAATCCTAATCTAATGAATCTAATATACTACCCTCACCCTTCCCCATCCAAGACCACTTGAAGTTGGGTCCTCAAACCCCACGACCTTTAAGGCTTGGGGAAGTACCACTCCGCCCAACATGGGCGGTGGTGATTTTGAATCTTAAATCATAGATAAAACATGAAAGATTTTCTTTCTTTTTGAAAAGGATTTTGGCATAAGAAAGAATTTTTTAAAGCTATAGGATGATAAAACTGTCATTTAATAGAAAAAATATTAAGGATTGATAAGGATCTACATGGTGTAGTGGAGAATTGACACCAAGTCCTAGCCAAAGCTACTTGGCTAATATATACATGACCAACCCCAACCAAAGCTACGTGGCTGTTTCTCCTAAAAAAATAAAAAATAAAAAAAAGCGCTAGTTGTCTATTATTTACTCTTAGGACTAAAGAGATGCAACTTTTTCTACAAAAAAATAAAGAGATGCAACTTTGAGATTCTCCTTAATTAAAATTTAAAAGTCACCCTACAATTATTTTGATTGGCCAAGGGGGGCAATCGCCTCCTTTTGACCCCCCAGCTCTGCCCCTGTTAGGAGATAAGGCTTTACTCCAATACACTAGTGTACTAGAGTCAATGCAATACAAACACATGTTTAATTTTTGTCATATATCTTCATCATGTCGACAGTGCACTAAAGGCTTATCAAATATCAGTATAATATATCACCCATGCCCTTTACATATAAAATGAAAAAATTTGTTTATTTCGGTTTTGTGGAACAAGTGATTCCTACTTGTGCATGTGATATAATCTTTCGTTAGGATTGTAGTATACATTTGGGATTGAGTGAGGATCAAGGCTCCGAATGGGCTGCTCAGTTGATCTTGAATTTTGTGGAGCTCAATTTAATTTTATAGTTGTAGGTGGGGGTAGTTTAAAAAAAGGGATGGAATTCCAATGAAATTGTCTGACTTTATTGAACATATTACTATATTAGCAGTCAGACTATCTGAGATGTCACCTTCCTGTAATGAAGAAAAGAACCTCTCAGGACAAACTTAGACTACCCCAAGGGCTAAACCAAAGATACTTGCATAAATAAATCATCACAAAAATGTTTTCAAATCTAAACTCTCAGAGTTACATTAATAAAGAGATGGCGTACATTGACTAGTAAAACTGGTGAGTTTTTATAAAGAGGGATGGCATACATGAGACTGTTAGAAAAATATTAAGGAGTGAATAAAAAACTCATAATATGTTTATTTGAACGTAGTATTAAAGTGATGAAAATCCTTAAGTTTCACGTAAAAAAGGAAAGAGATTATATGAGTTTATATACTTATGGATTGGACATTGGATTGAGCTTAAGCACGTGTGAACTGGCCCTCTTGACACAATAGTTATTCTTGAACAATATGAGTCTGTCACTAACGACCATTTTCATAGTTCCTCATGCACGAACCCTGAAGTGCTTATTCTCAGAAACTGATTCTGGCAGGAATGATCCCTGCTTTCGAGCTTGCTAGGAGTTGTTCTTGTTCCTTTTGGTCGTGCTCCAAGGCTGCTCGTGAAATCACAGTAGTGCTCGGTTAACTTTAATGATGGGCTTGCTGCAGTTGTATAATCTCTAGATAAATTGACATATGACTCAAGGGCCCATTCCAGCAGAAAAATGTGACACCAGGGCCCCCTCAACTAATTTTCTCTGCTAATCATTACTCGGAATAATGGAGAAAAGTTAAATGCCCTACTCAATATTCACTTTTTTACATGTTTTTGTGTTTTCTCAAAGATTTTCTATCTAAATCAAAGCCCAACCAATTGGCCGGACATGATTACTACTAATGTACTAATTTGACCCTAGGATTTCAAAAGCTCATCTCGCAGTGGCAGTCGAAGGTCCATTACAAGCATTTTTTTTTTTTTTTTTTTTACTTACATGGATTCATTTTGTGTGGTCTAAATAAAGAAGGCCCATACAAAATACTGAAGGCAAATTGAAGGCCCATACAAATCATTATTGGGCTAGATTAAAATAACCAATGCCTATATAAAACAAAATTTTAATATTTGCAATAGAGAAACGAGTCTTGTGACCAGTAAAATCACTAGAAAACAGAACTCAATTGATTGAATGCGCGGATTCTATTTAACTAAACTAGTAAAGTCTTTTATAGTTGGAAAAGATATCTGAAATTCAATTTCTGCCTATACCAAAAATCGATTGATGTCTTAATCTGATATAAGACGCGGATGACATAAATTGAAATTCTCTAAAAATAATAATAATAATAATAATTGAATGCTCACCCAATTGAATATCTTGCAAGTGCAAAATATGTCAATTTCTAATGGTTTAATTTTGGCAGAACATATGCCAGTTGTGGACACCAAGACCAAGTCCTTGCAAAGTGACTGATGCTCCAATATTGGGGGTCCAACAATCTCCCCATTAGATTTTGCTAGTACAATCAATATTCAGCTGTGCCTGTGAATTATCCTCTGAGACCTTGTAGCTTGAAGTCCTTATGCTATGGTTGTGAACTTGTCCATATATTGAAGAATATATTCATTTTATTTTACTGTCTACACCTAAGTTAACAGCAAAAACAAAGACGGGTACTACAGCACTAATAGCAGTGTCACTGTCCTGTCACTTCGGAGAATTCAATCGTTCTGGTTTCCTCCTGGGCAAAACAACAGTGTCTGATTAATTCGTTTTTTTGATAATCAACAAATTTTATTAACAAAAGAACAGAAACTACAAACTAGAAACCAAAATATTAGTACATCACGAAAAAAAAAAGTAAAAGAAAAAAAAGAAGGGGTAGAACTAAGAATAAAACAACCTGAATACTTATCAGTCAAATTATTGCTGAAAGTGATACAAAGATTTGTATAGATGTTATTAATGGACCATCCATCGCATCTCCATAGAGGATCTAGATACTATGTTTGGATACTACCAAATTAGCAGCTCTTTATTAGTCTATTCAGTTTAAATGAGCTCCTAGAGATGCAAATCATACACTATTAATAGTGTTTGATTAAAGATTAATAAGTATATTAATATCTTCCTGGAATAAAAGCCAAATTGCGCATATCATATTCTGTAGCATAGCTAAGTACAATGTACACACATATTCCACTAAAGACTTTAACTTAGCACACCTTGTGTGTGTGTGTGTGTTTGGTCAGGTCAATTCAATTTATCATCATAGTTTAAATCACAACAAATAAAATAGAATAAAACCAAACCCAAACAAGTCAGAAGCACAGAGAAATGTAGCAACTTCCGGAAGTTTTTTTTTTTTTTTTTTTCCTTCTTCTTCTTCTTGTTTGGCCGTTGGCTTTATCTGACTCAGGTTTATATTAATTGTTATCCACTTTTAATTCTTCCCTTCTCAAATTTTAATAGAATACACAAATACAATAATGCATATATATATATATATATATATATATATATATTGATAGCTGAGTTTGAAAATTTTGAATGGCAGCCTTAGTCACACTAACATTCACTTTCTTTACATATTGACAAACATATTCAAGTGCCAAACTTTTTTATAGTCTCATTGACAACTCACACAAAATTGTTGTTTTGTTTGTCCAAAATCGAATTGACATAAAAGGTAAAACCCAAGCTCTGATCTTATCCTTATCCTCTATATGGAAAAAACAAACAGTATCAACATCATCATTTCATCTAAACTTAACATATATATGAGGTTGATACATGCACATGGGCTGTCACAAACTCAACCCATAAGGCCAAAAGTTATACACTGGGACCCACTATCTACTCACATGGGACCCCACCTGAGCCACTCTTTTAAATCTTCTTCACATCATCCAAAGATTTTCCAGTATAGGTTAATTTTCTGACCGATTCAACACTACTTTCTGACTCAGATATACAGAATTCTGACTCAAAAACCATAATTTTGTTCTAATTTTGGAGCCAGGCCTAATTTCTATTTGATGTGTACTAGTACGTGATACTGTGATGCTTACTTTGTAGTGTAATTATGAAACAAATTAGGAAATTTATTGTGTTATTGAACTTTATTGCTAGTTAGATACTAGAACATCCCTCTTTGTCACTATGGTAGATAATGTTAAATAACACGCAATGTGGACCTCCCCACCAGCTCAAGATAATATCACAGAAGGTACTGTCACAAGGAATTACCATGCCTTGAGGGCCCCAACAATGTTAACTTAGCGACCATAGGCCCAAAGAAAAGAAGTAGAAGAAGCGTGTGAAGAACCTTGTCTTGTTGTAATGGGTATATAATAAAAGTAGTGTGAACAGCAGATTTATATGAAACTACTAGTAACAATGCTCGGATATCAACTGAGTATGTCGACTAAAAAAATTGTAAAAAATGGTGTGAACTTCGCGTTGGTCTCATGAGAAAGCTGATATATATATATATATATATATATATATTGGTCTAATATGCTAGTATGAGTCACCAGCCATCAAAGATTTTTCCACCTCCTCGAGTTAATGTGGAATGGGCTCCCACTTGTTACTTGTTAAGCGCATGGGCTTTCAAGGACCCCATGTTGTGGTGCCACACAAATTGCTCTCCTTTGAATCAGGACAATATCGCTTTCTTTCTTTGTAAATTGCAGGAAACTTACAATCTATCGTATTTCGTTATTTGTTGTGCCCAATGAGAAGATTACTTGGATCAATCAATATGGGAAACAAGATGTTAATTTTCAGGGAAGTATCCTGTGAGAAACAGGATATTAATCTTCAAAGAAGTATTCTTTTGGGGTGACCCTAAGATATTGACTTAGTGAATGTTGAAAAAAAATGATATTGACTTAGTGACAGCTCCACGTTTATCGTTTCTCTCTATTTTTCTCTCTTTTATTATCATTTCAAACTCTTTCTCACTGCATTATTCTTATCTAAGCATTTTCAGTTCTCACTTTATCTCTTATAATTTCAATTTTTTTTTCTTTTTGTTTTTCTCTTTGATAGTAGAAAAAGAAATCGTAATATGTCATGTATTTATATGTTTTTTTGGGTAACATTGATATATTCAAGTTATCGCTTTATTAAAATTTATATAATTTAAATTTTTAATTGACCACCCTAAGAACGAAAAAATCTTAAAGCAGCCAATGTATAGCATTCACATTGGTGGTGCTAAATTTTTTAACTTTTAGCATCTAAAAAAAGCCACTTTATCTATTTAACTTATCATTTCACTACTCACTCCATGTCAATGCTCTTATTTTCACAACATAGCTAAACACTATTACTTTTTAAAATTATTCTCTCTCTCTCTCTCTCTCTTTAAACCACCAAAACCCACGCCTCTCTTCTTCTTTGTCTCTCCATCTTCTTCTTCTTCTTCTTCAACTCATAGCCACCACGGCACCACCATGACAACCACCAAACCGATTTCAGCAACCACCCACGAACCTACACCGACATCGACAAACCCACCCATGAACCCACACGAACTCACACTACCAACAACTAGCAACCCACACCATAAATCCAGTAATCCATGCACGAACACAAACCAAACTTTGATCCAAAAGCAATATGACTCCTTAGCCATGTGTGTTGTTGCCTGAGAAGCAAGGTGTGACTTGTCTCTTCCTCTATGATAGGCAACCCATTGATGATGTTCAGATGAAAGCTTGTTCTTACGCCCACAAACCCACACTGAAAAATAGAGAGAGAGAGAGAGAATATTTTTTTAATGAGAGAAAAGAGAGAATAAATTTTTTTTTTGCCTTTGTTGTTACAGTAGACTGCCAAAGATGGCAATTTACTATAGCAAGGTTGGTAAAATGTAAACCTATTACACCACTGATGTAGCATGTATTTTATTGTTTGTAGTGCTAAAAATAGCAATTTGATTTTTTAGCATCACCAATACTAATGCTCTAAGCACTAGCATTGGGGGGGTATAAACACCCCGCAGTTGCTATTTTAGCAAGTAAACCCTTAAATTCATGCTCCATCCAGGTATGTAAACCCAAAAAATTTTACAACCTAGCTATAGTAAGTGTAAGGACACGATTTGGTTCTCAAGCCCAGAAAGTAAAAGGACTTAGGCCCAAGGAGCCCAATACAATGAATTTGTAGAAAGTGAGCTAAGAACTGGACTTTAATGAGTTGGACAACAATCACAGCAGGTTAAATGATGCTAGAAAATAAGAATAAAAGATTTTGGACAGGGAAATTACTCCTCGACAAGGTCTGAGGAAAGCAAGTCTTATATATTTCTTTTAGACTTAAGGACAATTACAGTTCTTGAATGTACAATGTTTCTCTCTTCTTTAGATTATCTGATCCCTCTCTGTAATGTGGTCTTTCTTCTTTATATTCCCCTTCTTTACTTAATCTCAGCCCTCTACATGTAAATCAAATTGCTAGTTCTGATCCTTGTCCCATCAGTCCCTTCTTGAAGTCTTTGGGAGTAGCTGTAAGGCAAAATATTACTATTAAGGTATCACCTCCACATAAATGCAGCAAAGGAGTTAGCTGCAAAGCATTTAATGCGGTGGTAGCGGCTTTCTTCTAGATATTTCTCAGCTTCCTTTTGTCCTATTCTCTCTTGATGCTTATCCTTACCAATAAAATTGTTCGATGTGTTGTTCTTGATGGCAAGTCGAACCTTTGACCTTTACTCTGCTTAGTCGATGAGGCATTTCTCCTCGGACTACTTTCCCAAACCTTTATGACCAAAATCCTTCCACAACTTATTGATTTGTACATCTTCATTGAGGTCTAACCGTTCTCGGACAACTAAATGTCCTCAGACAAGGCCCACGGCCCAATATACCTTCCTGGGCCCTTCATCCCTATAATAGCCCCTTGAAATTTCACTCTTTTGCTTTCCATAAATAAATAAAAAAAGGAATTTTGATATTAAGGCAATTATTCTGCTTTGCACTTACGTCATCTCTGTCTATGCAGGTGTCTCTTCAACTGCCCAAAAGCACGCTCCTGTCGCTTCGGCATCCAGGACGCGCTTGCATTTATTTCTATGGCTCCATGTTCCCCACATTCTACGGTATGATGGAGATCCAATGGTGGAAGATTTTATGGGGACTTGGGTGGGAATTCTCCCGCTTGCTTTTCCCTCTTATATATATATGGCCTGAAGACTTCGACTGTTTCACTTTTTGCATTTTCAAATCTCAAGAACTAGTCCGATGAGCCATTCTTTCCTTCTGTAAGTTGTCCTTAGTACTCTCTTCTTCTCTTTTTTCTTTTTTATTTAGAGCATTTTCTTCCTCGACCCCTTTAATTTCACCTTGTCTCCTTACTACTTTCAACTCTTTTTCATATGGGTAGATTTGCTTACCTAGTAGACACCCCAGAGGGCATGGAGAGCTTTAAAGCTCAATATCGTATCCCACCTGGGGTTTCTATTAGGTATTGTCGCCGGGAAGAGTGGCGTGCCATGAGGCAGGAGGGAAAGTAGTAATTCCTATGATTACCTTTATAGAGGGAGGGATGAGAATCCCTATGGATAGAGTAACTAGGGATTATCTTATTGCTCACAATCTCTCCCCCACTCAGTGCGCCCTCAATATGTTTAAGATTTTAGGTAGTGTAGACGCCCTCAATGAAAAGATGGGTGTGAACCTTATCCACTATGATGTTAATTGGATTTACAATCGTCACAAACTAACAAGGCAGGGGTATTACTTAAAAACTAGAGTTCCCGCGATCAGGCTCATATTGTGTCTCCCTAAGTCTAACAAGGGTATGGATAAAGATTATCTAATCATCTCAGAGGAGTGGCATGATGGGCTTCACTGTCCGACACGAGAAGGGACACCAGGTGGGGTGTTTTAGGACTAGGTCTATTATTCTAACAACATCCTTTTGCTTACTAACTTTTCTTGTATTTATCCTTTTTTATTGTTATTTACAACTTGTTTCTTATTCTACCTGTGTTGTTTTCTAATTATGTTTTTGATTTTTGATGAATTTGCAGATAAATATTTGGCTATCCCGAACTTGAATTTCATCAACAAGCCTGATTTGACAAAAATACTCAAGGCCGAGATCTTTGTCCACAAAGACGGACAATTAAGAGCAGCCCACCTCATCCTCGGCTACGATCCCATATCGTCCAACTTCCAAGTGCCTAAGTACATGATTAAAGCGAAAGACATCCGTCTACACTAGATCAACATCACCGTACCGGGTTTTCTTGATGCTGGCCTTGTTCCAGAAGGTGTACAACAAGCAAAACTACCCTTTCAGCACACGGCCGAGGAAGAAGCAACTCCTTCCCAACCAGCTATCAAGGAAGAGGAATAAGTGGTTGAAGTCTCAGATTTCGAGAACGACTTTGAGGTTTTCAACCAGCCTCAATCCCTAAAGTTTCAACTATTGATTTTAGCCATCTTCCCCCAACTCAAGTAAGCAAGCTCCAGGAAACTTCAAGTGTTCCTGATGCAATGGTGCTAGAATGCAAAACTAGAACAACCCTTCTGGATCTTTTGGAGTCCTATGCAGGGGGCAATGCGCACGAGGTGACCATCCAGGCCAAACCCCCCACCCCTCCACCTTCCCAAGCTTCTCAGCTTGACCCAACTGACAAGAAGAGAAAGCAGGACCAGAAAGGCAAGGAGGTTGTGGAGGAAGGAAATGGTCTTCTTGCAAGAGAAGCAGAGCCACAAAAAGGGGGCCAAAGTGGCTAGGACTGCTCAGATGAGGTCTTCAAGCGAAGGATCCGTTGTGGAGAGTAAGGCTTTTAAACCCGGACCGGATCGGGCAATTCGATCAGAAAAACCGAAAATTGGACTGAAATTCGGTTGTTTAAGCATAGAGAACTGGGTATACATGAGTTCTGAGAGAATCGGACGAACCGGGGTTCAATCGAGAAAACCAGACTAATCGTAGACCGGTTCAACCGGTCATTTCGGCCATATCGGATTTCAGTCGAAATATTAGTACCAGACCGAAACAGAAAAAACTCAAGATTCAGATCTAAAACTATCGGTGACTTACCTGCTTGTTGTGCTTATGTCACCACCTCTATCATTAGAATGTTTCTGCCATGTTTCCCAGACCAGATGCCATTTCTTCTTCTTTTTCTTCAGCCCATTTCGCGAATCTGCTCCTCCACTTTTTCTTCTTTCTTCGTTCACCCAGTGCCCCTTGTTTCATATTATTCCTTATATGTTTCTTTTTCAATTTGCCTCTTCAATTTCTTTTTGCCATTAAGCTTTTTCGTTTTATGTGCTTCAACCACAACCACACACGTGAAGGTCATTCCAATTTCAAACCTTCTTTATTTATTTATTTACATTTTACTTTGTTACTTTTTCATCTACGCTTTTTTTTTTAATGATGCCACATGCCACATTTAAAAAAAAATGACCATCATCTAAATATATATGTCTATTATATATTTTATTAAGGAACTTATACTTTAGTTAGAGATTAGGATATTAAAAGACATGAGCTTATAATCTTAAATATTTTTTTAACAAATATTATCAAAAAAAAAAATGTTAACAAAGTTCATGGGCTTTGTTTAATGAACATATAAATAAATAACTACATATATTTAATCTAATATCTCCGAACCTGAGCTCTCACACCTTGTAAGCAAGATTGAAGCCATGAACAACGGACCAAGTGCTCTTCTTGGGAGCTAATATGCAATATTATTAAATTTATATTAAATTTACATGATTTATAGTTTCTAAACTTCTATGTCATCTTTCTCAACATATTAAATATTACTAAATTAAATTTTTATTTAAAAATAATTCCTATGCAATTTATGAATTTATTTTAAAAGTCGTTTTTTAGTTAATTGAAATGATTTCTCTTAAATGATTATTATAAAAATTTCTTTTTATGCTTATTTATGTTGTACTATTTTTTATTAACCTTATAATATACTTGATAGTGCAAGTAAAGCACCAAGTGTTATCTCGTCCGTGTGGGGTCGTCCGTAATGGGTAATGGGATGGACGAAGCACATTCGTCCCTTCTTCATTAAGGACAGACTAGTGAGCTAAAATCCACTCGTCCCTAGACTTGCAGATACATTCGTCTATCCTATTAAGGATGGACGAAGCTAGTCCGTCCACAATAATGGACGGACGACCGTATTATGATTATAACCACCAGTTTGCAACGACGCGATGTTTCCTAGGTTTATCGTTACGATGCACCGGTACGAATAGAGTAACTTCCCCGGTGGTTATGGAAGTTATCTCCGAATTCTCTAAAACCTCACGATGGTTGGAGGAACAACCGCTTCAGATAGACACTATATAAAGGTCATTCTACATGAAGGTAGACATTGAGACATTTCCAAAAGAAAAATTCTCATTACTTACTGCAAATTCCAAATTCACTAACTTTGTCATCGGAGGGTTCTTGACCGGCCCCCACCGGTCCTCCTTGACTCTTGTTTGTTTTTTCAGTATTCACTCAACGGATCACCAACGCCCGGAGCTTTCAGTCCACTGATATTTGAAGAATTATCAGTACTATTTTATGTATTTTGTTTCAATTTTTAAGATATTTTTAGTAAATTTTGCTAATATTTACACATTTAATATATTTATTTATATTTAAATAATTATTAAATTAATTATGACGTCATCACGGTTCGACCCCGGTTCAATCTCGGTTCGACCTTAAAAATCTTGAACCTCTCCCTTTTACGGTTCAATGAACGGTCTGGGTTTTAAAACCTTGGTGGAGAGGGGGAGTGATCGTCGCACCAAGGTTCAGGCTTGGAACCCCCCTTTGGTGTTGAATGGGTCTCCCCTCCCTATGGATTCTTCGATTTGGGATTTCCAACAAGGCAAGGTTGGGTACATAGCCAATGCCTTAGAGCAGCCCCTCCTGCTGCCTGATGACATGGCCGACCTTCGGACCATAAAGAAACATAAGGTGCTTCTTACCTTGAAAATAGACCTCGTGCTGGTAAGCGTTTTTACCTATTTTTAGTTTATTATTATCAGTATCATTTTTATTGTTTTTTGTCATTACTCATACATATTTACTTTTTAAAGGCTGTTCAATTTGCGTATATGGCCGAGAAGTGGTGAACAACTCTCACAGACAAATGAAAGAGGAGGAAGGGGGGCGAATTGCTGTTGTGGAATCCTTCTCCTTAGCTGAGAAGAGAATCCAAGAGCTGAACATGAAGCTGACTGAGGTTGACCCGGAAGGAAGAGTGCCGAGGTTACCTTGCATGGGGTTGAAAAGTAGGCAGAGAGTCAATGTAGGCAACTCCATTAAACTGAAGACCAGCTATCTGCAGCTAGGGAACAGATAAAGGTTTTAAAGAAAAATCTGGAAAAGGCGAAAAAAGCTGGGAAGAAAGCCGAGCAAGATGGCTACGACATTGGGGTGGCAGAGACTGAGGAAATCCTTAGGGCTGAGGTCTCTAGAGTTTGTAGGATCTACTGCTTCCAAGTATAGAACGAGGCCGTCAACCAAGCTGGAGTGGAGGCCTCCTCTGCCTTAAGGAGAGCAGAAAATGTCCACTACCCTCTAGCCATCTAAGCGTTAAGCTCCTTTGGCTCCAAAGTTGAAACTGCCCTTAAGGAGTCAGATCCCAGCAAGGATGTACCTACCAAGGCTCTCCCTTCTCCTATCAATCCTTCTAAAGAGGTATAGCAAGTTGATGCCGCTAAAAAAGAGAAAGAAATGGCCAAGGAAGTAGCCCTTAAGGTCATAAAACCTCCAGCTGTACCCAAGGATTCTCTTAAGGAAATAAAGGACTTCCCAGAGCTGAGAGATAATCCTAGCAACTTTTCCCATCCCTACCAAGGATGGCTCTAAGGGCAAAGGGTCAGCTTCTTCAGCAAATATGCCTGAAAAATCTGCCAAGGCTCCATCCAAAGACAACCCTCCTCCTCAATCCAAGTAGCACCTAAGCCATATTTTGTAGTAGTTTTTTTTTTTTTTTTTTTTTTTTTTTTTTTTTTTTAATTTTAATTTTATGTAATTTTTGTTTACGTTTCTGGAATTGTACTTGTTTTGCTTTTGCCAAAGCTCTACTAAATGGAAAATATCAAATTTCTTCTTACTTCCCTGTGTTTATGCAATTTCAGACATAATTTCCCTTCCACTTTGTATTTAAGTGACATAAGTATGAGATTTAATTTCCAGTAAATCAAGATATAACATCATCCTTGAATTTAGCAATTGTCTATACAAGTGGTTGTATAACTAATACATTCTATGCAATCAACAAAATAACAGGTTAACTTTTCCAAGTCTATAACCTTTAATAAAGTGTAATTTTGACTTCAAAAACATACCTGATGTATCTGACATAAGCAGCTCACATGATTATATATGCCTTAGGCATTCCTTCTTAATTTTGAACAATGGTAAAACATCTACTTACCCAAAGTTTCACATACCCATCCACTTAGCAGCAGATCAAGACTGTAGTAGGTGTTAATTTACCCATAGTATATGGCTGAGGAGCCAAATATTACTCTGGTTCTGTTTAACTCCTAGAGAGATACTGAGCAGTGCTAATTTACCCAAGGTAAGTGGTCCGAGAAAGCAAGTATGACCAAGATTTTGTTTAGCACTTGAATATTTGTTAATGAGTATTAATTTACCCAAGGTATGTGGTCCGAGGAGCTAGGCATGACCAAGATTTTGTTTAATACTTAAACAAATAATAAGGAGTATTAATTTACCCAAAGTATGTGGTCTTAAGAGCCAGGCATGACCAAAATTTTGTTTAATGCTTAAACAAATAATAAGAAGTATTAATTTACCCAATGTATATGGTCCGAGGAGCCAGGTATGACCAAAATTCTGTTTAATACTTAAACAAATAACCAAGAATATTAATTTACCCAAGGTATGTGGTCTGAGGAACTAGGCATGACCAAAGTTCTGTTTAATATTCAAACAATTAATAAACGCGACACATAATGTCTTGAATAAAAACTTGGGAAAGTTGCCTTTCATTAATAATAATACCTTCGTAGGTTGTTTATATTCCAAGGGCGTGGTACAACATTTTCTTCTAAATCTTCTAAAAAATAGGCACCTATACCAGCTACCGAGGTGGTACAATATGACCCCTCCCAATTGGGTCCAAATTTTCCCTATGCTAGGTTTTTTGCAGTACTCACAACCTTCCTCAGCAATAAGTCTCCAGGTGCTAATGGCCTTAGCCTTACACTTGTGTCAAACCCCTGTTTGAGCTTCTGTTGATAATACGCCAACTGAACAATGACAATTTCTCTTCGTTCTTCAATTAAATCCAGGCTCTATTGTAATAGGTTGTCATTGTTGTCTGGAGTGAACAGGCTTGTTCTCAATGTTGGAAATCCAGTCTCTAGAGGGATCACAACCTCGGACCCATAAGTCATGGAAAAAAGGTGTTTCCTCAGTTGACCGACAAGGAGTAGTCCTATATTTCCAGAGAACATGTGGTGAAACCTACCCACTTGCCCTTTGCATAATCCAACCTCTTCTTAAGCCTATTCACTATAACCTAGTTAACAACCTCGGCTTGCCCATTTCCCTAAGGATAAGCTAGAGTTGAATATCTATTCCAAATACCCAATTCACAACAATACCTCCTAAAAGCTTTACTATCAAATTGAAGCCCGTTGTCTGAAATGAGGGTGTAAGGAATTCCAAATTGAGTAACAATATTTTTCCATACGAACCTCTTTGCATCCACATACCTAATATTAGATAGTGGCTTAGCTTCAACCCATTTTGTCAAAGCTTTACTAAGCTCACTGCATGAGAGACTACAGCAATATAAGCAAAAAAAAAAAAACATCTTCCTCCTCAGGCTTGGATATAATGGGTGGCCGAGAAAGATATTCCTTCAACTACTGAAAGGTCAAGGCACATTCTTTGGTCCACTCTAATTCCTTTCACTTATGCAATAACTGGAAGAAAGGCCTACACTTGTTTACTGACCGAGAGATGAATTGGTTCAAAGCGGCAGTCATTCATGTTAACTTCTGGACTTTTTTGGGATTTTGAAGAGGTTGCAGATTGTTTATTACCTTAATTTGATCAAGGCTGACCTCAATTTCACGGTGAGTGACCATATAACCAAGAAATTTGCTCGAACTAATACCAAAGGAACACTTAGAAGCATTAAGGCGTAGTTTATGTTTTCTCAGTATCTCAAAAATACTTCCGAGTTCATTCATATGCTCAGACTTTACCTTACTCTTCACCACCATATCATCTATGTAAACTTCAATGTTTTTGTTGAGTTGAGGCTCGAAAATCCTAGTCATCATCCTCTGAAATGTAAATCCTGCATTCTTTCATACGAAGGGCATCACTCTGTAGTGGTAATTCCTAGTAGGCGTAACAAAAGCAGTCTTCTCCTGATCATCGAAAGCTAACGGTATTTGATGATACACTTGAAAGGCATCCAAAAAGCTCATTCGAGGTGACCCACAGTTGCATCCACCAATTGATCTATCCGAGAGATTAGGAAGGAGTCTTTTGGGAAAGCTTTGTTTAAATCAATGAAGTCTACACATATTCACCACTTCCCACTCTTCCCCTTTACCACCACTGTATTAGCGAACCATTCAGGGTAAAACACCTCTTTTATTGCCCCTGCCCGCTTAAGTTTAATCACTTCCTCCTTTAAAACATCAAAATGTTCCTAAGAAAAGCGCCGAGGTGGTTGCTTTTTGGGAGTCACAGAAGGACTGACGTTTAAATGATGGCAAATAAAATTTGGATCCACCCCTGGAGCTTCATAGGTACTCCAGGCAAACACGTCAACATTTTTCCTAAGGAAGACAATCAATTCTTCCTTCTCCCAAGGAGGTAATAGGACTTCTACTTGAAAAAACTTCTCCTCGTCATCATCAATAATGATCTTTTCCAACTCTTCACACTTTGCACCTTCTGCCACCACGTCCACGGATAAGACCATTCCCCTTGATTGCTATAAATCCCTCTTTGTAGAGGATGAGGATTCATCTCCAGTTTGATGCCTTATTGCAGCTACTAAACACTATCTGGCCATAGATTGACTTCCAACTAGCTCCTCGACTCAATTCCTTGATGGATTCTTCACTTTCAAGTGCAGGATGGAAGATACAGCCGCTATGGCGTGAAGTCAAGGTCTTGCCACAATAGCAGTGTAGGCATCTACCACAATGAAATTTACTTCTACGACTTTTGACCCTGCCTGAACAGGTAACCTGATTTGGCCCTTCGGAAAGACTATTTTTCATCAAACCCTATTAAAGGAGAATCATAGCAGGCTAAGTCCTTAGGCTTTAACTTCAGCCCTTGTAATCCTGAGGGTAATCACCAAGGCATCATCATGCAGCTGCAAGGTTCCCACCTTATCCCCATCAGAAGAGCTCAAGGCTGGCCGAATTTCCATTCTACTCCTCTTAGGGTCAGGGATCAGGGCCTTTACAAGTGGCCGACCTACAGACATCATCCTGGAAGGATGAGAACCAGTCCTACCTGGGGCAGCAAGAATAACGCTGATTGTCCCCAAATATAGTCTTAAAGAAGCATCCTTCTGAGGTCCCAACCCTGCTTGACTGCCTTGTCCACTGAGTTGATACAAGGATTGTTGTAATTTCCCAATCTGAACCAGTTGCTTCAGATGATTCCATAAAGTCCTACACTCTTCTGTAGTGTGTCCTCGATCTTGATGGTACTAACAATGAAGACTTTAATTACATTTTATAAGGTCTCCACCCATCTTATTGGGCCACTTGAAGTATGGCTCATTCTTTATTTTCTCAAAAATTTGGTGTACAGGCTCCCTGAACACAGTGCTCACTATTTGGGCAATAGCAGACCCAGAGTGCCCGGCAAAATCTCTTCTGGGTCGACTGTTATTGTACCTCTCCGACCTGAAATCCCTTCAGTCCTGATGAGCCACCTTGGCCTTCCCCTTTCCTTACTGTTGGTCCTTCTTTACCCGTTTGTACTCATCAATACGATCCATGAGTTGGCATACACTCCTAACGGGTTTGCTCGTCAAAGACTTCCTCAAGTCGTGATGAGCCACCTTGGCCATCCCCTTTCCTTGTTGTTGGTCCATCTTTACCCGTTTGTACTCATCAATACGATCCATGAGTTGGCATACATTCCTAACGGGTTTCCTCATCAAAGACTTCCTTAAGTCGTGCTCGGCAAGTAGGCCGACCTTGAAAGTCCTTATAGCCACATCATCAAAATTCTCATCTATCTCATTAAATATTTCCCCAGTACCTGTCAGAGAACATCTTCAGGGTTTCTCCTTCTTGCATGGTTATGGACTGCAGAGAATCCAAGGGTCGAGGAACCCTACTACAAGTAACAAAGCAAGCCCTAAACGCTCTAATGAGCTCTTTAAAGGAGTTAATCAAACCTTCCTTCAACCCATCAAACCATTTCATCGCTACGGACCCCAAGCTGGATGGGAACACCTTGCACATCAAAGTTTCATTCTTTAAGTGAACAGTTATTCTTTGGTTGAAGTGGCTGACATGCTTCACAAGGTCTGTTCTAGCATTATACATGGTAAATGTTGGCTGAGTAAATCGCCAATGAAGTTTTCCTCCTTCAATCCTACGTGCAAAAGGTAACTTAAAAATTTGGTGCAAAACCCTGCTCATAACATCATTACCTAGGCCCCTGTGAGATGGACTCTTGCTTCTCCGCCTATAATGGCGATCCTCATCGCATGAAAAAGACTCACTAAGAGGAGTCCGTGATCCTGGCCTGTAGCTGTCATTCTTATCATCATTAGAAGAGGGCTCTGAACTTGAAGGAGTCCTTCTACGTTGCTTACGACATAATTTCCTTCATAAATGGTCTATCTCTAACTGAATGTTCCTAGTATTCTCTCCATGAGACATGTGATTCCCACTTCGAGATTGGCTCATACTAGAGTGAGTAGTATGTACACTAACTTCCCAGTCCCTCCTGCGTTCAAGGTTGAGAAACTGATATTGATGTTAGGAACCAACAGATTCTTCTGGGTTTGGACTTGAGCCTACCATGGCTAAACATTGATCTCACCAAAGCTCAAGTTTTCTCACAAACGGCGCCATTTGTAAGGACACAATTTGGTTCCCAAACCCAGAAAGTAAAAGGACTTAGGCCCAAAGAGTCCAATACAATGAATTTGTAGAGAGTGGGCTAAGAACTGGACTTTAATGCGTTGGACAACAATCACAGCAGGTTAAATGATGCTAGAAAATAAGAATAAATGATTTTGGACAAGGAAATTCCTCCTCGACAAGGTCCGAGGAAAGCAATTCTTATATATTTCTCTTAGACTTGAGGACAATTACAGTTCTTGAATGTACAGTGTTTCTCTCTTCTTCAAATTATCTGATCCCTCTCTGTAATGGGGTATTTCTTCTTTATATTCTACTTCTTTACTTAATCTCAGCCCTCCATGTGTAGATCAAATTGCTGGTACTGATCCTTGTCCCATTAGTCCTTTCCTGAATTATTTGTGGGTAGCTGTAAGGCTGAATATTACTATTCAGGTATCACCTCCACGTAAATATGGCTAAGAAGTTAACTGCAGAGCATTTAATGCGGTGGTAAGCAGCTTTCTCCTTGATATTTCTCAGCTTCCCTTTGTCCTATTCTCTCTTGATACTTATCCTTACTAGTAAAATTGTCCAGTGTATTGTTCTTGATGGAAAGTCGAACTTTTGACCTCTACTCTACTTAGCCGAGGAGGCATTTCTCCTCGGACTACTTTCCCAAACCTTTATGACCAAAATTCTTCCACAGCTTACAGATTTGTACGTCTTTGTTAAGGTCTAACCGTCCTCGAACAAGGCCCACAGCCCAATATACCTTCCTAGGCCCTTCATCCCTACAGTAAGGTTGCATAGATGCAACCTTACTATTCATGATTTTGTAAAGAAAAAATTATTTTTTAATCTCGCACTCTCTTTCTTCCTCTCACTTTCAGACTCCTCTCTCCTCAATCTTTTCTCCTCTCTGTCTCACTCTTTTTCCTCTCTTTCTTTCACGGTGAGACTTCTTTCTCTTTCAAGATCTGCTTTGGGTGGCCGTTGTTTCAAATTGGCTTTGGGTGGCCATGGTTTCAAATTGACTTTGGGTGGCCTGAAACGTGGCCATGGTTTCAGATCGGCATGGCTGTGGGTTTCATATTGAGTATTGAGTATTAGGTTGTGGGTTTCAAATTGGGTATCAGGTTGTGGGTTTCTGATGGCCGTGGGGTCATGGGGCTGTGGGTGGCCATGGGTTTTGCTTGTCGTGGCTGCATTAGTCTTGGGTTTGATGGGTTTTGCTTGTTGTGGCCGCCGTGGGTCTTGGGTTTGATGGGCTTTGCTCGCCACTCTATCCTCCACCTCCCTCTTTCACTGGTGAGGATTGAGATTTCTAGGATTGATTTTTGGATTTCTGGGGTTGTGGTCTAGCCACGCTGTGGGTCTTCAAATTGATTTTTGGATTCTGAGATTTCTGGGATTGAGGATTAAGATTTTTGGGATTGATTTTTTTTTTTTTTTTTTTTTTTTTTTTTTTTTGCTATGGGATTGATTTTTGGATGGATGCTAATTGCGGTGGCGGTCAAGGTTAGTTTTGATTGTGGTGGAGGCGGCTAGTTTTGATCGCGGGTGTGGTGGTTGTGGGTGAAGAGAGAGAGAGAGAGAGAGAGAGTAGTATTTTTTTTATTAGTATTTTATTAGCTATTTCATATTATTTTATTGGGTTGTATGTAAAATAAAAATTGGGATATAGGGTGAACTGTAAAGTGAGTTGGTATAACAGATAAAACAAGTTTTTAGGTGGGAAAATATCAACCAATTCCCATCCCCAAATGCTAATACTCTAAGATTGAATCTAAAGCTTTAGATTTTACATAATATCTAAAATAAATTAAATCAACTATACGGGCTAAACAAAAGAAAAACTAGTAGTTATATCTATTCATCAGCTTTTATTTTCATTACTTTTTTTAAACAATTTGACAGTTACATCAATTGGTGGAAAGCAAAACTCTAATTCTTCCCATAAGGAAGAGTGTGTAGTACTATTGGGATTCATATCCTCTAGAATTCTTAGTGTACTCTACAAAATAGATTTTCTTAAATCTTAACCATTCTTTAATGATTTAACGGTCTAGATTTTGTCATGTCAGCATTCCACTAACAATAATCTTAATTGTTTTATTTACAACATTATTTAATTATTTTAAAAGTATTGTTAGTAGAATGCTAACATGGCAGAATCTAGATCCTTAAATTATAAAAGAGTGGTTATGATTTAAAGAAATCTATTAGTAGAGTACGCTAAGAAATCTAGAGGATTTGAGCTGCAATGCCTTAATTATTTTTTATTAATATTTATTGATACTTAATATATATCTTTTATAATTGTTTTTTCAAATTTTATGAACTCTAATTAATTAATCAAACTAAATATAAATATTTATAATATACTAATATTTATCTTTTACGAAAATTTTCATTTCTTCCCCTTTATTTTGGGCCGACGTTAAGTGGCTTTTTTGGTTTGACTTATGGCGTGAGATTAAGAAGGTTGAGAAGAATCAAATTAAAGCCGAAACTTTCATTTTCATAACCTCATCAACCTTATCTTCCCGGAAGTTGGTTTCTACGCCGTAATTGAAACGATAGGCCATGGGGCCTCCTTTGGTTGGATAGAGACGATTTCTCGACACTTTTTCGTCTTTTGTAAATGTTGTTGAAGTCAGAGACTAAAGATTAGATACCACTTGCGGAATATCTTAAAGAGTGGCTTTTATCACCTAAATTCACGAATTTTAGCATTTTCTTAATTAATTGGAGAATTTGAATGATATTAGTTTTATTAATTATTCAATCGTTTTATTTACTCTAAGTGTATATTATCTATAGCATACTTAAATTTTGCGTTACAAATCCTTCTCAAAAAAAAAAAAAAAAAAAAAATTTTGCGTTACAAACAAATCAAAAAAACATGCTGTGTGAATGTATGCCATGATAGTGCAGCATAAGTCTTTGAGCCACCAATACTTTTGGTCTTGGATTCAAGTTCCCCTGATCTCTACTAGTAAATACGCTGGTGTATATCTCCCTTCGTGTTGCCGTAGGCGCGAAAGGGTGGCCACTCTCTCCGCCAACTCTTTTTTGCTTACCAAAAGAGATATCAACATAAGGAACCATAGCAATTGAAAAACATAGCCTCAAATAAAGGTTGTTTCAAACAACTTAGAACGCCTTTTCACTTTTTTTTAATCTTCCTGAGCATTAAGATCCCTACCCCGCCCCAAATCACTCATTTTGCTTTCCTCCACAAATATAAAACACAAAAACCAAACCTTTGATGGTGGTACACACTATTAGAGTTTATACCCCAATTTCCAAAGTCTGAAAATACTCGCATACTCATAGAAAACAAACGAGAGATAAACACTTGTTGAACTTTTACTTTGATCTTTCTTCTTCTTCTTCTTCTTTTTTTTCTCCTTTTTTTAATGAAATCTCTAATTTGCTAAATAGGGAAAGCAAACTTTGAATAATAATTCAATTGCTCAAAATTTTTGTTATGTGTGGTTACGCGGCTACGCCCACTCACAACTAGTTAGCAATTCAATTTTGGGATAGATTATTATTTTTTATAAATTTTAGAAAAATATCATTTCTTAAAGAAGGTATCATGTGTGTATGCAATGAAATACTAAGAGCATTCACATCCAGACGGCCAAATGGGATATGCAGGATAGACTCAGCATTAAAGCCCAAAAACCACCCAACACCTGGACTTGTAAAAGCTTAGAATTGCAATAAAAATTGCAATATTGCTACAGTACCATCGTAAATTTACGACGGTACTGTAGCAGCATTGTAAAACAAAGTAATAATTTTTTGTTCTCACCTATAAATATCTACCACTTTCTCTCTCTTCACATTGTCTCATCTTCTCTCTCACTCTAGAACATTCTCGATCTCACATCTCTCTCATAGTGGTTCATTTTTTCTGGCATGGTCATGGGTCCGACGGAGTGGGTCGAGATGGTGGTTCGGCGGCGTGGTCCTGGCGGAATGGGTTGAGATCGATGTGGTGGTTGATCGAGTGGGTCGAGATTGTCAAGCAGTGGAGATCGGCGTGGTTCGTGGGTTTTGATCAGCGGTGGAGATCGGTGAGGTTCGGGGGTTTTGATCGAGCAATGGATTCCGCATTGTTGGACTTTGGATTTTGGATTCGGATTGGTTGGTTTGGGGGTGGTGTGGTGATTAATGATGGTGGAGGTGGGGGTTACCGTGGCAGTGGTTTGTTGATGTGGGTTTGAGGTGGTGGCAGTGGTGGTGGGGGGCAGAGAGCAGTGGGCATGGTGGTGCCGCGTTTGTTTGTTTATTTTTTAATGGGTTTTTGGTTGGTTTGTGGCTGGATATTTGTTGGGTTTATGGTGCGTTTGGTGTCATGGTGGTTGCTATGTGGTGGTGACTAGGTTGCTATGTGGAGGTGGTGTGGTTGAGAGGGTGGTTGCTGTGTAGATAGGTGTATTGGGTTTTCTCTGTGGTACTTGACCACTAGTTGAGAGAGAGGAAGGGAGACAGAAATTAGAGAGAGAATGAAATATATTTTATTGTATAATTTATATTATTTTAATGTGTTGTATTGTAAAATAAAATTTGTGATGCTGTGTGTATTGTAAAATGGTATTGTATAATTGATAAAAATAATTTTTTTGAATGGTAAAATAGAATAGGATGTAAAATCCGAATGTGAATACTCTAACTGATCGTGTGTCCTAATAATATGTAGAGTCCACAAACTATGAGAGTTTTGTCGCATGCACTTGAAACAGAAGATAATTTTTCCATTTCTAAAATCTTTTCTTGATTAATTTTGAGATTAATTATTATTTCAGATAAATTTTAGGAGAGTATCTTCAATCTCAAGAAAGGTTAGTGTAAGGACTCAAATTGTATTGGATCCTAAACAACAAAATTTGTAGAGTGTGGGTAGAAGGGCTAAGCACTAGCAAAGCAAGCCATGGATGACGTGAAATTCACAGGAATAATAGCAAAGGAATTTGACTAAGTGTTCTTTAGGATAATCACAATGACTTTGGCAAAGTGTTTGCGAGGATCTTTATAATGATTTTGGCTAAGTGTTTGCAAAGCAGGTTCATCCTCGGCTCAGTCCGAGGATTTCCTTCCTTAGAACTGACAAACATAAAGGTCATCCTCGGACTCCCTGAAAACCACTTCTCTCTCTCCCCCTTTTGTGTTAGAGGTTCTATCTATTATATAGCCTTGTTTAGTTGATCTCCTACGTCCACTTGTCGATCATCTGAACTTATATCTGAGGGCTTGTCTCATTAGTCACTTCCGCAGGTTTTCTATTAGTTGGAGTAACCAAGGCTGCACTGTTCACTGGTCACTTCACCATTAATGCGGCCAGAGTGTTACTGGCATGCATTTAATCAATGAGTGACAACTTCCATCAATCAACATCGGCCTGTCGAGGACGTGGGCGTCCTCGACGAGGTCACCTAGCCACCTGGGCCTCATCTGCTTATCATCGGGCTCTGCCTCTCCTCGGCGCGGACCTTGGACCCAATGTAGAATGGGCCGAGGTTGTTAAATATTAGAGGCCCCACAGTTAGTGTTTTTTTTTAATGATATATTATTGATCCTAATTGACATCAAACTATAATATTATTTTGATGGTTGTTCAACTATCTGAAAATATGTTACAAGAAATTATTCAGGTTTCAACGACCAAGTAGATGACGATGATATCCATTAATTATAGAACAAACATAGATCTAACAATTGTTTTTTTCACGCCAGCATAACTGGGAGGAAGACTTTCATGTCAGTAAGTGATAAGATTGTTTAAGTTGGTTTAGAAAGCACTCTCAAATATTTTATTTCAACTTTCACAGCTATTCCTTTAGAACTATAAATTAGTAATTCCATGCTTATCAGCTAAAACTAATTCGTAATTCCATATACATGATGATACTATAATTACATTATATTATATTTGCAATTAACCACTCTTTATATTTATTTGATTTATAGGTGCTGATAGTTACAGAAGTTCATTATTACCTCTTTACAATAATTTATTTTTATTTTTTAAATTTCATAAATCATAATTGGTCCCATCTCCCCCAAATGGTCCAGTACTCCTTCCTGTAGTCCAGTTGTTTCCCTTAATAAAATTTCCATTATTTCTCAGTCATTATTAATTTCTGTAATTAGTCCATTTCCTCTCTCCCTCCAAAGGGGCTCCAGCTGTAGTCCTTTCTTTAATTTCAAATTTCATTTCATTTCATTTCACTTTCCATCTCTTTCATTTCATTTTCCTTACCGAAATTTCCATCCCTTTCGCATCAAAGTTCCAAACCAATTCAATCCTGCAAATAAAAAAACAAAAACAAATTACAAATAATAACAAACAAATAAACAAAATAAATATAATAAAAAAGAAAAAGAAATATACCTCATCGCCGAGAAACAAAAACACGGACGAACTTAACGGTACGTACAAGGAGCTCAAACGACAGACGTAAATACCACGCGTAACGACAAGTGAAACGAAGTTTACGACATACGTCACGTCAATTATAACGGCGAGCACTTGACAGGACACAAAAAACCACAACACACAATTTCAAAATGCACTGCAAAGGAATCTGAGTCTGAAATCTGAATGGAATTAATTAATTAATTAATTAAGTTCTTAGTCTCAAATTATAGGTTTGATTTAGTTAGAAAATTAATGTTGATGATGAAATGAATTAGGGTCCTTCAGTATCAGTAGCAGGCTCTGATAAGAGAGATTATATATGATTTTTATATATACAGGTAGAGTGGGTTATATATGGAAATTTCGGTCACCGGATTACACCAAAAAAATACTCAATCCAATTCCGCTGCTTTCCGAGTCGCCAAGCTCTTCTCTTAATCAGATCAGTTTGTAACCTGAAGCAGCTTTAGAAGTCTCTGACGCCTCCGTCACCGTTACCGTAAGATAACAGTCAAACTAAGAGATTTAACGGTCAACGTACCAAAAATCACTCATCGGCTGCTTTCGTCATCACTGAGAGCCGGCTCGGCCGCGGCCGAAAGTCGGCGCGCCGCCGCTGTTGGTGGGAGGAGGGTCGAATCAAGGCCGCAAGGGCTCGCTTCACGAGATCGCCTTCCACGCCGCCGATTCGGACGAGGGAGTTCGTCATCGCCGATCTACGAGCGTTGAGTCTGTTCGGCGGAGCCGACTGTGAGTGCGACTGGGAACCGAAGCCTTTGTGTAAGCTGCAGCGGAAGGAGCCAGGGTGAGTGGTAGGAGAGCACATACAGGTTCGTTTCTGAGGGGTGGTGCGCTTCACGATCTGGTGGTGTTGGTGGTGGGGGTTGCTGACAGCGCCGGACGCGCCGCCGCGTGGGGAGACGGAGATGGATCTGTTGGGAGAGATCGAGCGGTGGTGGTCGATGGAGAATCGCACCGAAGGAGACGACGGAGGTGAGGCTCCGTACATGTTGAGGCGTGGCGGCGAGGCGGAGCGGTGGTGATTGTTGAAGAAGGTCGTCGATCTGGAAGAGAAACTTGAAGTTGAATAAGCGAAGGCTGAGGAAGAGGAAGACGGTGAGCGAGAGTAGCCGCCGGAGAATCTTCCGGACGGTGAGAGTGAACGCATAACTGGTCCGCTCGAGGTTTTTCTAGTAGATACTGCCATTTTTTTTTGTATCAGAGGAGAGAGAGAGAGAGAGTTTCTAGAGAGAGGGTTTTGTATTTCTTTATAAGCCGTGTTTGGCTGTTTAATTCGGCAAACCTAGCTTCACTCGAGCTATGTATTTATAGTGTTTTGAAGGAGGGAAAAGATGAGGAATGTGTGAGACTTGTCGAAATTTCGCGATATTTTTCATTCAGGATATTTTAATATTCTTTTCGCGGTTATTTGCAATGGTACCCCTAGGATTCTACCATATTTACTTTTGGGCATGTATGCTTTTTTTTTGGTTATGTATCATCACTATCATGTATGTATTTTGCCTATTTATTAATACAATAGTTTTTCCTTGTCTCTGAAATTAGTATCTACCATTAATCAACAATAAATTTAAAAATGAATATATATGTAATACTTTTATATATTTTTAGTCGGAATTGAAATTCAAATACAATATGTTTTTGTTGAAAACTCCAAAAAATTTGTTTTAAGCTTAAAGTTCATTGACAAATATTACTTATTTGGACAAAACTTAGGAGCAGTAACTATGTGCTATTGCTTAAATTTCACTCTTAAAATTCAACCATATGACTTTTTTCTTATGGGATGAAAGTGTATTTTTAATAATATACAACCATATGGTTAAATCTTAAAAGGAAAATAGCACTTAAGTACTATACCTAAGTTTTGTCCAACTTATTTTTATGTTAAAGCTTATTTATTCTTTTATAACAATGGTATTTTTTTCAATAAAAAAGCTTATATTTAAGGACAAAATTTGTTGTAACTTATGGTTACAAACTCACTCAATAAAATAAATATTACTACATATTTTGAAAATCTAACTGTTAAATTGCATGTTCTTTTCACTCTTAAACTTAATACACTGTTAAATTTTGTATCAATAGAATATTATTTACTATATAATCTTTAAAACTTATATTTTATGCATAATTTTAAATTACAAAAACTTGTAATTTAAAAAATTTATTGATGATATAGCTATTGATCTTTAATTTTCTTGAAATTTTGCAAGCATGAAGAATATAAGAAGAAGATATAATCCAATGGTGAATTTGTCAAAATTTACCTCTAATAAAAATATATTGATTAAAGTTGTAACCTAAGGTTACAAACAATTTTATAACTAAACTTTGTTCTGTATTTAATCTTACCTAAAAGAATATTTGGTGTCATGGCCTTTTGGTAAAAAAAAAATTATAATGGAGTGGATATCATAAATTTGAATAATATAATATCTATGTAAAAAAATGCTATTAAAGGTTTTTTTTTTTTTTTTTGTCAAAAATTCAATAAACTTATTTTCAAAATTTGATTTATCATAGTATGATTGTAAGTATGGTTACTTTATAAAGTTATATTGTTAACATTTAATTATAAATATTAGTAGTAAAATATATTAGCAAAATTAATGAAATTTAGAATGGTCTATATATCGAGTTTTCGTGATATTTTTCATTCATAATATTTTAATACTTTATTTTGCTTTTATTTGTATGATGCCCCTAGTATTCTAGTATATTTACAATTGGGTATGTCTGCTAGCACTTTATATATCATAAATGGAAAATTATTAGGTACTCCCGGAGTACCATAAATGCGTACTCCCTCCTCTCACATGAATGGTAGGTCCTACCATGAATTTAATTAGTGGGACCCACCATTTATGTGAGAGGGGGGAGCACGCATTTATGGTACTCCGGGAGTACACAATAATTTTCCATCATAAATTATATATGTATTTTTCCTATTTATTAGGGAACTTCATTTTGCCAAAAAATACATTATGATGCAAAAATAAATATATTTATTTCTAAAATTTGATTCATTAATTTGACTGTAAGTATGGTTACTTCTTAATGCTAGGTTGATAACAATTAATAATAAGGATTAGGGGTAAACAAAATTAAGAAATTTAAAAGTGAATGGAACGTGCCATTAGATTCTAGCATGGCAATAAAACATGCCAAAGTTTTATGGTGGAATGAATGCAATTGTATGGGTATCAACTAAAAAAAAAAATTTTTAGTCTACACAAAAAAAAAAAAAAAAAAAAAAAAAAAAACTAGTTTGCCTAATAATTTTCATGGAGTTAAAAAAAAAAAAAAAACTTATTTATTAAGGATCATTATCCTCTTTTACAAGATATATGGAATAGAAATGACGACTTGATTGTGATTTTTTATTTTTTTAAAAATAATACATTACATATGTATGTTTGTTATTATTAATAAAATCAGTAAAGAAAGAAAAGGAATCAATAATTTTTAACATTATATTTTGTATCAAAATAAGATTCTAATATTTGTTTTTCATTATTACATTTCAAAACGTTTCTTTCTTTATTTATACTTGAAGATTCAAATTGCCTTTAGATAGTGATTCAAAGATTCTAATACTTCCATGCAATGTATGTAATAATTTATTAAAATAAGGAAAGATTAAAAAAAAAAGTAATCAAAGCCTTTTTTTTTTTTTTGCTTACATTGAATCTAGACAAATAAATGGCATGCTATTAATGTAATAACCATAGAAAGCGCAGAAGGAATACAAAGCATCTAATTAATGCAAGAACATGCACTAAAAAAAAAGAAAGAAAAAGAACAGTTTACAAATGCCCAAAGCATAGGGGCATAATTGCAAAATTCAAATAACATATATATTCAGTGTTTTTGGCGCGTACTATATGTTTATAATTTAACGTAACCTAACCAAACCATAGTGCAAGTCGGGTTAGTGGAAAACTAGAGAAGCTAGTTAAGATTTCAGTGTTCTGATCCAAATCCAACAGTTTTTTTTTTAAGAAAGCTGTGGGCAGCAGCAGATAGTAGTAATAGGAAAGTATAAATAAAACGACAAATCCTAAAGAGAGTGTTGAGGTAATCTGACAGCTTTTTTCGGGATACTAAAAAACGGTCTCTGCCGTTCTGCCACGTACGTTGTATCCCGTTACAACACACACGCTCCTTAGATTCCACGTACCAGTTGTTTTTTTCTTTTCTATCCACTACTTTTTTAAGAATTTACTAATTGTGGGGATAATTTTAAGTAATTTTATAATTTGTATAGTAAGACACGTGTAATTGTTACTATGGATTCACATGGACGTGGGCACGTGGCAGAGGCAGAGGGTGGTAGATTCTTTGTAGCTCACATTTAACCGGACCCTTTTAGTATTGTTCCTTTGCTAAGGATTTCATAAACTATTAGCTGCAAAGGTATAGTTAGATTCATTTGCCTTTTCAAACTTTCAAATTTTAAAGTACATTTGATTTGAGAGAGAGAGAGCTTTATTTTTTTATCTAGGTTCAGTTGGTTAGAGATAACTTTTTTTTTTTTTTTTTTTGAGAAACTGGTTAGAGATAACTTGAATAGAGTATGAAAAGCCAATTTTATATATATAAATAAATTTATGATATATTTGTATTTTATTAATATGTATATTTGAAATGGTTATATATGAATATTATTTTTTGCTCCATAGAATAATTGGGTGGTGAACTTATTGATGTGACACGTAACGTAAATCCGAAGATCTTGGATTCAATACGCAACACTATTAGTCTAAGTGATTTTCAGAGTATTTACTGGGTAGAAAGTGAAATATAATCTGAACAAAGACGTGAGAGTTTGGGATATCATTTATTTATTATATAAAATACATCTTTTTAAAATCACTATATTACATTTGTTTTTATTTGAGTGAAATCTTCAACTAAAACTCACATAGTTAAATTTACATCTAATATTTTATATTGAATTTTTTAATCAAAAAAATCCCTTAATTTTAAATCCTCTTATCCAAGCATAACAATATGTATATTTGAAATGGTTATATATGAATATGATTTTTTGATGGATTCAGATCTTCTAAATTTTCTAGAATACTCTACCAAATAGACTTCCTTAAATCTTAACCATTCTTTAATAATTTGAGGGTCTACATTCTACCATGTCAGCATTCTACTAACAATAATCTTAATTATTTTGTTTGCAACATTATTTTATTATTTTAAGAGTATTGTTAGTGGAATGCTGACATAGCAGAATTTAGACTCTTAAATCATAAAAGAGTGGTTAGAATTTAAGGAAATATATAGATAGAGTACAATAGGAAATCTAGAAGATCTGAATCATTTTTTGCTCCATGGAATAATTGGGTGGTGAACTAATCGGTGTGACACGTAACGTAAATCCAAAGATCTTGGATCAATACGCAACACTATCAGTCTAAGTGATTTTCAGAGTATTTACTGGGTAGAAAGTGAAATATAATCTGAACAAAGACGTGAGAGTTTGGGATATCATTTATTTATTATATAAAATACATCTTTTTAAAATCACTATATTACATTTGTTTTTATTTGAGTGAAATCTTCAACTAAAACTCACATAGTTAAATTTACATCTAATATTTTATATTGAATTTTTTAATCAAAAAAATCCCTTAATTTTAAATCCTCTTATCCAAGCATAACAATATGTATATTTGAAATGGTTATATATGAATATGATTTTTTGATGGATTCAGATCTTCTAAATTTTCTAGAATACTCTACCAAATAGACTTCCTTAAATCTTAACCATTCTTTAATAATTTGAGGGTCTACATTCTACCATGTCAGCATTCTACTAACAATAATCTTAATTGTTTTGTTTGCAACATTATTTTATTATTTTAAGAGTATTGTTAGTGAAATGCTGACATGAAAGAATTTAGACTCTTAAATCATAAAAGAGTGGTTAGAATTTAAGGAAATATATAGATAGAGTACAATAGGAAATCTAGAAGATCTGAATCCTTTTTTGCTCCATGGAATAATTGGGTGGTGAACTAATCGGTGTGACACGTAACGTAAATCCAAAGATCTTGGATCAATACGCAACACTATCAGTCTACGTGATTTTTAGAGTATTTAATGGGTAGAGAGTAAAATATAATCTGAACAAAGACTGGGGGAGTTTGGGATACCATTTACTTATTTATATAAAATACATCTTTTTTAGATCACTATATTACATTTGTTTTTATTTGAGTGAAATCTTCAACTAAAACTCACATACTCATATAGTTAAATTTATATCTAATATTTTATATTGAATTTTTTAATCAAAAAATCCCTTAATTTTAAATCCTCTTATCCAAGCATAACAATATGTATATTGGAAATGGTTATATATGAATATGATTTTTTGCTCTATGAAATAATTGGGTGGTAAACTTATTGGTTTGACACGTAATGTAAATCCAAAGATCTTTGATTCAATACGCAACACTATTAGTCTATGTGATTTTTGGAGTATTTAATGGATAGAGAGTGAAATATAATCTGAACCAAGACCAGGAGTTTGGGATACTATTTACTTATTATATAAAATACATCTTTTTAAAATCATTATATTACATTTGTTTTTATTTGAGTGAAATCTTCAACTAAAACTCACGTACTCATATAGTTAATTTTATATCTAATATTTTATATTGAATTTTTTAATAAAAAAATCCCTTAATTTTAAATCCTCTTATCCAAGCATAACAATACTAATGTTAGTTGATAGAAATTTAATTTGCATGCAATATGCATGATATTTAATTTGTTTTTTTTTTAAGATGCTTGATATTTATGTGACATTGAATTTATAATCACTATAATGAAAATAAATTATGAAAAATACCTTAAAAAAAAGCGATTTTAGAGAGAGAGATTTCAAAATTAGTGGTGAATATATAAAGAATTTATCTTAAAATATCAAAACAAAACTATTATTCTATCAATTGAAAATATTTTATTTCAAAATACTACATAACTTAATTATTTGGATTATTTGATTGTGTTCAGATTACATAAATGTTTCTATCCATATTTTTGACAGCATTTGCTTTTCAAAACTTCAAATGTATATATCCATTTGACCAAGGATCATCAAGTCACTCACGATGAATTAAAATGTCATTTTCACAAACAGAGGAAATGTCTTGGTATACTAATTTTTTTTTTATGATATTAATTATTTATATTCATACAAATTACTTTTAAAATCATTAATATAATCTTCATAGTCTTGAACTTTTATTCCTCAAATCATGTGGTGGTTATGATCTATAATGTTGGGACTTTGTTAATTTGTGAAGGTAGCACGCCTAAACTTAATTAAAGTAGGGAAGAATAGGGATTTGTTTGGTAAGAGTATTTAAATATAGTTTTTTGTTTTGCCATTCATAAAATAGTCGGTCCGGCACTTGAATTTATTGTTTGGTTAATATTTTATAAATACAGTTTTCAAAAACTGTGTTCTATTTTCCTGGTTTTGAATAGGATTTTGAAAACTGCTAAGGGATGTTTTCAAGATACAGAAAATGTTTTTAATGACATAATTGTAGATAAATTGAAAATAGTGGACCCCATATATTTGTTTAAACCCTTTTATCTCTTAAATTAAGGAATTTATCTTTATCACAAAAAGAATTCCCACGCTTCAAATTTGAAACTTATCATTAAAAAAAGAGAGTATATGATGATTTCTATTCCTTTATCATTATCCATATATAAAAAAAGTAATCTATAGATTCTACACGTTACTTTTTATAAATATTCTTTTTTTAAAAAATAGAAATGGTCTCCCAAACAATTGTTTTTTGTTTTTAGTATTTTGAAAATTGTTCTTAAAAGTGGGAGCTAAATATGTATAATATAAAAATTATTATCTGAAAATTATTTTTAAGTTCAATTATTTTTTATTGTTTTTATACTATTTTGAAAACAAAAATAAAAATCATCCTACCAATCAAGCTTTAAGTAGGTTCCAATTAACTTAGTCGTTAAAGCTTCTTATTTATAAATAAGAGATATAATGTTCATAGTTCATACTCACTTACGCCCTAAATTAATTAGTATTTTAACCTAACCATGAAGAAAAACTATCATAAAATAGACGTTAAAGATTAAAATACTATTGTATCTAAAAATAAAAAATAAAAAAGTTGGGATAGACATGGTCATATTTGTGGATGAAGTAGCTTTTGCAAGCATAGCAGCCTTGTCAAGGTGGTCAATAGTGCGTGCTACACTAGGCCTCTACCCGGCAATTCACTTTGGAAGATTCTAAAATCTTCTCACTAATCTGCTACTTTTTTTAGAGACTACAAAACAAAACGACACGTAGCACATACGTGGTAGGCCAATGTACCCATGACAAACTGGCGTGTCACTGTGTCAACAAACATGAACCTTTTTATTTATTTATTTATTTTTATGAAACAAACATGAACCTTGTCCTAATTTTGTTATAACAAAATCATTATTAGGACCCAAAAACGTGTCTTAGATTTCTGAAATGTACCCACAATACCACGAGGCTTTCGGTTTTAATGTTGGCGGCAACAGATCATAAAATTTATTTCTAATTAATAAATTTCTCTTTCTCTTCATTGTTTTTGTGCAGCTTGTGCTTGTCAATTATAAATGGTGGAAAGCAATAATTTCAAAAGCTGAAATTATTCTCTTTTATTACTTTTTTTTATTAAATAAAATTAAATCTAATGAATTGGTTAACTAATGGAGGAGCCAGTGAAAAAGATCATGCATTATGACACGATCATTTCAAGCAATGAAATGGTCAAGTCTTTTCTTTTCGTCTATTTGTTATGAAATTTTTTATAATATTTTCACATTATATGCATACCCCATTAGAAGATTCGCAACTTTATCAGTTTAGATTCCTTGGCTAGCTAAAGTGACAAAAGTGGAGAATTTATTTTGAACAATAACAACACAACATGTGAAGAAAAAAGAAAGAAAGATGTGGGGTTTCAATTAGTTAACTAAAGATAAAGTTGTTTTATTATTTGAATAAAAGACTCAAAAACACTCATTATAGAGTGAACGTTATACAATTTTGCTCAACAAGACAAATTATGTCGCGGAAGCTTAAAGTAAAGCACACACGATGCTCGCTTGATGGACAGAAACTAAACTGTTAGTTCTTGGGTAGTAAACCTCGAATCCACGAGAGGTTCCTTGAATCCACAAGGTAATAGGTCTAGAATCCACCAGAGAACACAATAGACACAAGTCTGAATTTTTATTGATCATAGTCTAATTTGCCTTCTGACGGCTACAAAACTTATAAATACTAAAATAAACGTCTAAAAACCCTAATTCGCACTAATTACGCGATTAGGTGACAAAATACTGAAATTTACCAAAAATGACAAAATTGAGTTAAATGCAGAATCATAAACTACTGACCTTAAGAGTCGTCCCAAAACAGACGGGACTCTATTCTGACTTTTAAACTAAAAGTTATTAAGGAAAAATGAATATTACTATAAATAGCAAAAACATTGTTTTCGGGGCCTTAAAGAAAGAATTCGCCTAGATTTTGGCGACATTCATGACATGAATCTAGATTAGAACGCCGTTTCCCTTTAACATGCCAAATTTTATGCAATTCTGACACTATTATCTCGATGGCCCCCTACTGGCACCCCCCTTTGATCTTGCGTTGTGATTTCCTGCGCCCCTGCTACTCCAAGAAGGCATGTGCTGTTTGTTCTACATCAGCGAGATCTCGTGTCAGCAATGTTACCTTTCTCTACAAGTAATTTCTTTTATTGACAAATCCAATACAATTACATATATTATACCTCAGGGCAGGTTAGCAAATATATCTTTTGCTAACTTACCTACCTTAAGCGCAATTGCAATACACAGTTAAAAGCTTTTTTCGCTCAGTTTAATGCTTGTTTTGATATTTTGTTTGGTCCCCGCCATATTGGAAATTTGATGCTACATCGGTTTCAAAAATAGGATGGATGGTGAGCTTTTTCTCTTTTTTGGAGTTTGAGGATGATGAGCTTTTGGAACGAAATAGCGACACATCTACAGACTTTATGATGGGATATGAATATCTTAAACTAGAGTTAGTTGAAGTTGTTGCAAACCATTCCTAAGAGACAAAAAAAAAAAAAAAAAAAAAAAAAGCAGGTAAGAAATCGAGGTCATTGATTCCAATATTTCCTTCTCTTTTAATCAAAACCAAACTCAGTCATGAAAAGTAAAAGAGAGAGGAAAAAAAGAAAAAGAAAAGAGGTTATTATACATTTGTTGGTATTGGGAAAAAGAATAAATTAGGATAGGTAAAAAGTAAAAACACAAATAACTTTAAAGCTGGTCCAACTATTTCTAGACCATTAAAAGCATTCAATAGATCAACAATAGTCACATAGTATGGGGTTAATGGAATAAAAACTAAGGAGTTTTTATTTTTTTTTATTTTATCATTAGATTAAAATATCAATCAGTTTATGGTATAGATGAAATTTAAATTACGAATTTGTTATTCAATTATCGAAAATTTTTACTGGTTAAGACCCATGGAACTAATGAATACTCAGGTTCCCACACAAGAGTGAAACATTGGATTTGAATTTTGTATTTTTAGACGATTTGATTTAAGTATTGGATTAAATTAAGGACTTAGGTTGGAACTTAATTTTGGAGTCTTCTTGCCTAACTGCCTATACATTATGTTATAGTATTGTTTAGAGGGCAATTAGTTAGATCCCAATACTCTCAAGTCTCAACTCCCAAGAACCTAACAAGTGGTTGTATATTTAGTTGTGGAAAATCGTGAAGAGAAAACAAGGACAGGAAACATCATGCTTAGTTTGTGGGCGCTTGGGGCAGTGGGCACTACTGTACTGACTACACAATTTGTTAATTGCTATTAACATTACCAGCCATACATGTGGCAGGTTGACACTTTGCTGATGAAGTACAGGGTAGTTGTAGTTCTTGTCGTTTTTGGTTGGAGGGGTAAGAAGCAGAAAATGATAGGTTTAGATTCAAATGTATTTAAGTTAGAGGCTAAATATTAGAAAATTCAAGATATTTAATATGTAGCATAATTTAAAATTAATTGTGAAATAGATCTTAACAATGAAATAGAAGAATCACGTTACGCATCGATTCATGCAAATTTTTTTTTTTTTAATAATTTTTCTATGTGTGTATATTTTAATATAATAACTTACTCTTTTTTTTTTCCTTTCTATTTTACATAATCATTTTTAAAAAACACTAAGATTATCTATTTTAAATTATATTTCTTTATTAATTTGTTATTACTCTCTTCTTTCTTTGTATATGAGTAATGAAAGTGTGTATATATATATATATATATTAAAAATAATTGTATATAAATAATAATCATGTATATTTGTATGGTTATTATAGTTACAAATCCATTTTGTAAGATAATACATAAGCTAACGTGGGTATTTTTTAGATTGATTGTGCAAAATTTGGTTCTTATATCATTTTACATAGATTGATGCAAATGCTCATGCGTTTCATTGTCTATTATTGATTTTAGAGAATTCAAATGTTCAGTACATTGCCAAATGTGTTCTTAAAAGTAAAATATATAAACTTTCAACATTAATTGAATTAACAACTTTCTCATCCTTATCCTCCGTTAGATTTGGTAGTAGAATTAGAATTCAAACAGGAAGTATACCCAACTTGTCATGAAGTGCCAATCAAAAAAAAAAGAAAAAAAAACTTGTAATGAAGTGTAAAACTAGTCTATTCTTATGTTGATTCGTTGAAGCAATTCACGACATGTTCAGTTGGTGGCAAGTCAATTATTCATCTTTGTTTTTATTTGTATCAGCAATAGGGTTATCCACTTCACTATTATACCAATCTGCCATTGATTATTAGTCTTGCATTTGAAGCCATAGCTTGATTCCCAAGTCCCAACACTTCGATCTATACCCTTTTTACGCTTTTCTTATCTATAATAATAATAATAATAATAATAATAAGTAAAATTGAGAAAAACTCAAATTAAAATTTCAAATTAGAGTTCTAATTTTGTGCCATGTGTTCTAAATTATTTATTCTCAAAGAGTTTTATTTCTTAATTTTAGAATCAAATATGGGACCACATCATAAATATTCATCCAAGTGAAGTATTAAGTACCAAAACCAAAGAGTTTAGAATAAATGAATTGTAAAAAAAAAAAAAAAAAATGCTTCACAATAATTAAAAAAAAAACATGAACAATTTACATTTTATACCTAATAATATCCTTACAAAATTTTTTTAAAGAGTTAACAAAATACAAAAATGACTATCAATAGTATTTCAATTATATATATAGGAATTATATTATACATCTTATTGTATATCTTTAAGTATATTCATGCATATGCATGATGTTATAAGCTAGTTTACATATAAAACCATAGCAATGAAATTTCTTTAGCAATTGATTTTTACTTTTTAGTAAACTTTAGAGTGCTATTTTTATAGATAGATAATTGAGGGTGAAAGAAATTAAATCCTTTATTAAAAATTAAAAAATTCAAAATTTATTTATTTTTAAATAATAATAATAATAATAATAATAAGGGAGCAATGAGCCGTGATGAATCCTACCTAGATGTGAGCATATTAATTTCGTACCGTTAAAGGAATTACCCAATTAGCAGCAGTACATAAAAGGAGTTTTGATGATCCACAAACAAAATATGGGATGCAATCCAAGTGGATGATTGCGCTCCAACAAAAGGCATATAATAAGACTGTGTGAGCATCAAAGTAATCATAGGCACTTGAGGGTGAGAGATTTGCAATGCAAACTAAAAAAAAAAAAAAAAAAAAAAAAAGAGAGCGTGATTGTAGTTTTTTATTATTAGACTAAGATATTAATTAATTTTTTGTGTAAGTAAAAATTAAATTTTAAATTTTTTATTTAATCATAAAAATTTTTACGAAATAACTAAAACCCACTATATTACTTTTACAATTGGTATTACTAATTACTGTGCTCTTTACATGGGGAATGGCAACATGAAGCCGAGTTGTTCCAATAGTCAGTGATTTTATGCTCATAGTCTTCGCAAAATTAAATTCTGAGTGAGTGACAACACAAAATTCAAACGGGGTTTGACGGGTCAGTGAGTGTTGTTACAGCATCAATCACGGGCTTCACGACCTCCGAACCAAAGCATCATTAAGAAATTGCCTAAAAATAGATTTGACTCATTCAATTTTTGTATGCAAAAGCCAACAAATTCGGGTGCCTAATCTCAAAATTTTGTGTTATTTTTATCATCTATCACCCTCATCAAGTTGTCCAGTGTCCTGTAAAAGTAGAGCTTGACTCATTCAATTTTTTATTGGACATCTAAAAGACATTTTCTAATTACTTGACTATGACTATGAGTCTCTGACTTAGTACTTCAAGTGCCTTTAATAGTTTATTTTCTCCAAAATATTCTGTACTCCATGCTTGTATTTCTAGGTTTACCTGTCCTGTCAAGCCCTATTTGGAAATTGCTCATGCTTTTAGGGGTTAATGGAAAATTAGTACTAAGGTCTACCCTATTGTTAAATTACTAAACTTTACCTTTTTTTTTTTTTTTTTTTTTAAGGAGAGTTTCAATTTATAGTGTTCATTTTTTATGATAGTTCTTTATCATTAGACTAAGATACCAATCAGTTTCTGGTATAAACAAAAATTAAATTCTAAATCTTTACTAATTGAACTAACTGAATCTTAAAATTAGTGAATTATCTTGTAAGCTTGTACCAGCTGAAATGACTGAAAATCACATTTAAATGGAATTGTAATTTCATGTAAGGAAAAAGAAAAAAAAGAAAAGAGAGAGAGAGAGAGAGAGAGAGAGAGAACATTTGCAAGGAAGTTATGGATAACAGGATAAGGATGAATAAATTTAGAGCTCAAAGGGGGCCATGAAATTATGACATGTGGACCCCTTGACGCTACAGTTTAACGGAGATGCTTTAACCCCACATTTATGGATGGGGGGCAACGATCCAGAAGCCACAGGCCTACAGTAGCTGCCCTTGTTGGACTTTCTATACAGAAGTTTGTAATTTATGCCAAGGTGGACCAAGACTGATGGTGATGAAGATGAAGAAAATAGGCTATAAGGAATAAAAAAAATATTTTATTTTATTCTTGATTTTAAAGAATTATAAAATGTAACAAAAAATAGAAGAGAGAGTTAAAATGACATATATGAAATCATTTAACTTGCTTACAAGGAACAAGAGATTTATACTCAAGTCCTCCACATCAAAAGAATTAGATAATACTACATATTTACAATACTACTTTTGATAAGATGTATATGAAATCTTATAGCATTTTTGTTTATTATATATTTGATAAGAGTCTATGGATAATACTTTTGTAATGTATAAAAATGAAACATTGGAATACACACACACACATATATATATATATATATATATAATATATTAAAGTTAATAATTGGGGAGAAAGAGAATTTATTCAAAAATATTTTTGTAAATATATTATTTTGCCAATTTGTAAAAGACTTAGTTTTTACCATGCCAGCAAGTTACCAGGTATATTTAATGATATTATACTTATATTCTCAATTAACACCCGAATATACTATATCGTATTACTTACCATGTGTAATTCTTCTATTAAAAAAAAGGATTACCATGTTTAATCACCAATCCATAGCATACAATTCCAATATCATTGGATTTTCCAATTCTTATAATTTTTTTTAAAATTATTTATCTCCAGACAGTCACAACCCATGTTAAAATTTATATGATAAAATAAAATAACCATTTGTGCAAGCAAGTAATTAAAATAATATTAAGAGATTCCCTAATTAATGTGAGACCTAATTGCATTCGTGGATGTGGGCCTCTTCCATTGAAATTTGGAGGAAACAAGCTCATGTATACGTGTAATTTGCATACAAAAGAGGAAAATAGCCTTCACTGAAAACACTTTAACCGTCCTTGCCCGGCAAAACACAACTCGCTTTGGAAGATTCTCATACGTTGTGTTGTGTTAGTCTTCTTCAATTATTAATCTAAAGTATGTACTACAAAACAATGAGACAAGTAAAGTTTTATGTAGCATGCCTATGACTATGACTCTAATAATTAAGGTTTGGCTTGACAAAGTTGTATCAAAGTGAAAATCGTAGTCTTTCATATTCAGATTTCAGATTCATACATTATTATAAAATTAAATTAAAATGAAATGATTGAATTCCTAATTGAAGAACGTGTTAGGCACGCTTTAATTTTTTGGAGAGGAACGTACCAACAACGCCACATGGCTTTTCTCATGCTGTTGGTTATGTAATTGGTAGCTACTAGCTAGTTAATTCATGATATGGGTTTATCAATTTAAAAAAAAAAAAAAAAAAAAAATCTAATGTCTCTTTCTCTTCATTTTCCTTGTCTTTGTCAAATTAAAATGGTAATCTCAATTTTTTGTTTAATCTAATATGGATGAACTGCTTCTTTGGTCTTCAACAACCCAATGAAAATTGAAAAGAGCCAAACTCTAAGAAATACCATATAGTAATGGTTTGCGTGCCAATTTTTCTATTTATTTCTTTATTTAGTAATTTTTCCTTTCACGTAATATACAAAGTTACAAACCCATTAAAGGTATGAGAAATAACCCATTAAAGGTAGTCTAACTTAATCAGTCAAAGATTCATATTACAAAGTTTAGCTATATCTACAAAACCTTTAAGACCTATCTAGCAACTTGAAAGTAAGGAAACCAGAATAAATGTAAAGGAAAAGGAAAAAGGAAAAAAAGAAGAGGAGAACCAAGAATATAAGGCCCTTTAATTTGTAAAATATTATTCATATATATAATGCGTGTTCCTTTAAACCATGCATGTTAAGTACATGCCTTCTTTGGGCGTAACACAAAGAACCTAGCTCCTAGCTTTTGTATATGAAGCTTTGCTAATTTGATATTTTGCTTGCTCTCCTCAATATCCTTCTTTAGATATATCATATCGTTGTATTTGATAGGATATTGTTCTCTATAAGAAAAGGTGAGAAAAAAAAAGGAAGGCATATCTATATCTCATCTTTAAAAACTTTATAAAGGGGCATATTAAGATTTTCAATTAGGTTTAATTAGTTGAAGTTTTTGCAGGTCATTATTGGTGTTATATCTTTGGCCCAAACGTTAATCAGAAATCCCTTTCCTAACAATTCTCAAGTCTCAACAACGAAAAGCATGAAATCATACACATAATATTCGTGCTTAAGGAATACTAGACGAATGGCAATCCAACTTCTCAACTTGCAAAACTTAGACAAAGTAGTTGCATTTTAGATGCCAAAAACTGTGATGATTAAAGGGGTATATATGTTCACGCTTCGTTAGCAGGCACTAAATACCAGGATTACCAGCCATGCGTAATTGTAGTTGACACTAAGATAATTTATTTATATTATAAGGATTTTAGGTTGAAAGAAAGATTATATATAAATATATAAATTTGTAAGAGACTAGGAGGATCCACCATATCTCCGATGTTTACGCATTTGACAATTTATAAATATTCTGTGGAAAATTTTGAATCTGCTCAAAGTTCAAACTCTTTACATCTACATGAACTCAATTCATTGCTAATTAACTATGCTCTCAGTATTGTGCTTGTGCTGCCCACTTTCGTAAACTTCACCATGCTGAGTTCCATATATTACCTGCTTAATCTGTAATCAACTCAAAGGATAATTGGTTGATTAAGGATTCGTTTGGTTAGACATTATAACGTTTTTAAAACCCAAAACTTTGTTTTGCAACAACTTTTTATAACATTTTTACAAACAGTTATTTTAAACTTAAAACATCGTTTTCCAACTGCTTATGCAAATGCACCATATATATTAGTGGCTTCAAGGCCAAAAAGGTGGTCTTAGTGGTTACCCAAATATTCCATGAATCAAAAAAGAAAGTCTATCTGCATCAAAGAGATGCACATAACATGTTAAGTTGGTGGTGAGTCAATTATTGATGATCTTAGGTTCAACGTATTGTTGCACCAAGGTCATTTACTTACACGACTAATTTGTAATAATTAGTCTTGGACTCTTGCTTCCCAAGCGATGACACTACTTGATTCCCACATAATCGACCCTTCCACGCTGTAATCTGTACAATTTGAGACTAATCATGTTTCATTTACATCAGGACTCTTCTAATTAAAATATGAAAAATGTTATATCCACAACATTTTCACAGTAAATTAATTTTAAGTGACAAGTTATTAGTGGGTAAAAAAATAATTTCACTTATGGGTTCTAATTAGAACCAATAATAACTTATCACCTAAGATTTGTTACGAAAATGTTGTAGAGGTGACACACTTAATTATTAATTAATTAGTAATTAAGTGTTTATATCTTTAGTCATTGTTTATATTATCTTTAATCATCGTTTATATCTTAATTATTATCTTTAGTCATTGTTTATATTTCTATAAAATTATAGTTAATTTGATTATAAAGTAAGAATAAGATGAATAGTGCCACTTAATTATTAATTAATAACATGTGTAAGCAATTGAATCACCAACTTGCCACTAATATCAAGGAAAAGATACAGCATTTGAAGCACTCTTTGGAGAATGTAAGCCTTAAGTTTATGGGTAAAAAGGATTAGGATTTGTTGGATCTATCTAGAAGATCTCTTTCAGGAAAGCAATACCTAGATCGCATATTTATATATAGTTAATTAAGATTGTGCTAGCTAACTATTTAAATTAGATTATAAAAAAGAAGAAGAAAGAATATCTCTTCATATTCTCTTGGATTTATCAAATCTTTCGGCACATTTATTGAGTCCAAATCTTTTGTCATACTTTTTCTGTTTCACTCTATACTCCACCAATAAAAACTTGCCACATGTTCACCTAATTAATTAAATACAATTATTATTGACTTATTAATACTACTGTTATTAATTAATAGTAATATTTAATTAATTAGGTGAACACGTGACTAGTTTTTATTGATGGAGTATAAAATGGAGCAGGAAAAGTGGGACAGAAAATTTGGTCTCACATTCATCATAACCAAAATTAATTGGCGCATGCTGTAACCATTTTTTTTTTTTTTTAATTTCATGTTTCCAATGTTAGTACCAATATATGAATATATAATATCGATTCTGTTCTCTATACATAATCTTAAGAGTATAGTAGTACCTCTTGCCTTGAAAGTCATGAATCAAAGGGTATTTAAAGGATGGTAAAAGTTTAGGTTTACACCCCTGAAAGTCATGAATCAAATGGTATTTAAAGGATAGTAAAAGTTTAGGTTAACAATAAGTATAAAGACTCAATAAATTTCATAAAATTTTTCATAATTGTTGAGATATTAGTTTGTGATTAGTCTAACTAAAATTGATATCTTTGCCTAATTTTAATGATCACTCAAGTGAGGCTTGCGAGTGAACCTTTTTTGAACTTTGTGAAGCAATTTTTTAGTAAATACAATGATTGCAACCCTAATTGACACATGTTTTGACATGTTGAACTTGCCAACACAAGTCTAAAACCTAAAATCTGACATTTAGAGAATTGTTGTACATTGAATTTTAAATTTTTAGATCGATATCAAAGAACGCCAACACTATATTGTAAGGATTTCAGGCTCATTTGCACCTAAATGATTTTTTAATCTTCTTGATTAATGAGCAAATGATAAAATTTGAACCTTTATCCTCCATGGCTGTGTTGAACTATTAATTACTATGGCAAATGAGTATGCGTGATTTATAAATTTATTTTTCTATTGCCGGAGGATAGATTTTCATCTAGCTTTTCTTTTTTATTTATTTATAAATATTTTTTTTAGGAAACGGAAATACTTATTAGAACACACAAACACGAAAGTAGTATGATGAAGTGCAAATTCACCAGTAATTATGAACACGCCCAAACGAATCCCAATCCTAGTCTGTGCTGCAGTGAAAACAACAATCCCTTAAGATGGTCATCGGTGTGGTGCTTGCCACAACGTCTCCGATGCCAAAGTCAGTATAAAATGCTCTTAGAGAAATAATAGAATGCCAAAATAACTGGGAATGCTCTTAGGTGAATTTTCTTGTACCTTATATTGGTGATGTGAGGGCTTTATATATGTTTCCGCATCTTCTAGCCTTTGTGTTCGTTAATGTGGCCTTGAAGTCTTTCCTCGTAACGCTTCGTGCTCTTAATGAGGCATTCAACGGTTCGTACAGCTGGTCTTAGTATATAGAATTTTTTAAACAGGCTTATAATATAGTACATAATCAGAGTACCACAGGCTTATAATATATTACATAACCAAATTACCACTATAAAAGGGTCTAACTTTTGTAGTACTAACCTGAGGTTATAAGGACTAAAACTTTAACACATACAACCAATGTGGGATAAACATTCTTTTTTTATTTAGGAAACCGTAATACTTATTAGAACACACAAACACGAAAGTAGTATATAGAATTTTTTAAACAGGCTTATATATATATATATATATTATTGATTTGTAATGATTTTTTTTTATTATTAAGTTAAGATACTAATTAATTTTTAGTGTAAATAAAATTTAAAACTAAATCTATTAAACTTTATAAAATGAGTTGACCGAAACCAATGTATTTTACTTACTAAGGGTAAAACATCTATGAGTCATAAAAATTATATGAAAATGATTAAAACAAAAAATTGGGTTGAAGTTGGACTTCAGGACCTCTAGATGTTACCCTTTTTTTTATTTTAAATTAATACTTTCATTAAAAAAACTAAACCATAAAACATATTATTTGAAAATTATTCAATACTGAAATACAACAATATAGGAATATATCTTTTTGATCGCCAAGAGTTTTATAGGTCAATTAGTTAACACCTCTAAATATTTCCAATAAAAATATTTAAGATTCAAATTTTCCTACTTTCAACTGTTTATGTGAAAAAAAAAGAAGAAGTAATCTATCTTCTCATATCACATGCCAGCCGCTAATTATAATTTATAAGATCGAAGAAGTGAACCAGGCATATCAGACTTCTTTCTATTGTCAACTGGAGTTGGAGGACCATAGAGTCATAGAGAACCCATAAATAGGGTCAACTATAGCAACTTCTATTTTCTCTTTCGTTTAATAGTCCTCCCCTCTCAAATCAGTTTTATTTATTTTGATTTTCCAAAATTAAAATAGATACTTAGGTTGTTTTAGTGGTCCAAATTAATGTGTGAAAGTACCAGTACCACATTGAGTTCTTGTTCATATATGTCTGCAAAACGCGTTTGAAAATTTCTCCAATCATGCTATTACCCAATAGAAATCTAAAATGTTACAATCAACTATAGAAGCTTTATTCATCGTTTTCTTTTTCTTTTTAATTTTCATTTAACTTCTTTGAAATTAAGCCTATCTAGCTAGGCAGAAAAGTCAGGGATTACAGCATGGGAGGCTGGTGTACATTTTACAATGAAATAGCTATGAACCTTCATGTTGTACATTAGTTATTCCCATGATGACTCTGAGAAGTGTCAACTGGGCCGTACTGACATATTTTTATGAAAATCTGTTCATTCTTTTGGAGGGGGGGGGGGGGGGGGGGTGTGTGAAAAGTGTCACCATCAGTAAAAGGATCAGTATACAATTTTTTCATCACCATATCTTTAAAAAAAAAAAAAAAAAAAAAAAAAAAAAAAAAAAAAAAAAAAAAAAAAAAAAAGAAAAGAGGGTATTCCCTATTTTGTTTCAAGACCCATATACAAATTTTAGACAATTTCTCGTTTTCACCATTTTTCTTGAAAAAGACTGAATTCTTATTTTATCAAACTGTGAATTTGAGATGTACCAGAGACTGTTTATGCAGGCATTATATGCGTACAAGAAATGAGTTTACAACTACAAGTACAATAGAACATTGGGCTTATATTCTAACATTTTCTTTCCCTTATTACCGTTTTTTTTTTTAGAGAAAGTTTCAACGTATGGCGTCTGCTCTTAATAATAGCTCTTCATTATTAGACTAAGACACCAATCAGTTTTGGTATAGGTGGGGATTGAATTTCAGATCTCTTATACAACTATCAAAGACTTTAACAGTTGAGCTAACTAGAACCCACCCTTATTATCTTATTAATAAACTATTTCGATTATAATAAGAATTAAAGTTGCACCATAGTACATCTTTGACAAATATAAATTTAGGATACTTCTAGGGACACTTTATAATTTCTACCGAGTCTTATTTACATAAATTCACAATTTTTGATTGATTATTCATAATTGCATAAATCATTAAGTTGTAAATTTATTTGTAAAATTGAAGTGTGTCTGTGCTACATATTGTCAATAATTTAACGTATCATTCACTCTAGTTTCTAAAAATGGACCTTTATACCAAATTAGTCATTCATCAATCATCAGTATGAAAAACAACACGTACGGATAATAATGTAAAACTATTGTTAATTTCCTTGGTAGACACCGTATGTAACAAGAACAGTATAAACCCATTATCAAAGGTCGCTTAATATTCTTGAAAGATGACTTCGTTTTAAATATTATCATCTAGCTTTGTTGCAATGACTCCTATTTTGTTTGTACATACAAAAGGAATAAGATTGGGCCTCCACACCACGCAAATTGCACAATATGGCCTCCACCTGTGTTGTGGTCCATTTCTGAAGAATAATATTTTGTCTTAGAAAAGTATTGTTCAAAAATATTAATTACTCTATGTGAAAAGGAAAAGTTCCTCCAATTGATTGGGGATGCTAATTGCAAATTTGCAACATGTTTGGAACTTTCGGACCCACATTTATTGATGAATATGCTTCTTTTAGGTCAAGGGTCAAGTCGTTCGTAAAATAGTATTGGCGGTTTGGATTTGAAATAGTCTAGATTTTGACCCAGGATATATGAACTCAGTAATGACACATTTCTATATTTTGGTGTTCTAAATAGTCATGGCTTCATGCTTTGGCTCCTGACAATTTTGACTAATTTTTTTAGAGTATTCACATCAACTTGTACAAAATTTCTATTTATTTTAGTATAAGAACTTATTTATTTTTTATTTTACATACTAATTTTTCAAAATGATCAACATCAGATTATTTATTTTACACCATATTTCATTAAAATATTAATTAATTAATTTATTTTTAATTGTTTCTCTCTCTTTACGCAACAATATTTGTTCTTCTAGAACACACTTTACCACAACTAGTTTGAGTGTCAATTAGTAATTAGATTACATGGGTCCATCAATTAAAACATTTTAATCACCAATTGATACCCAAATTTTTACATACTAATTTGCGTGGATCACCAATTACATGGGTCCACTAACAAGATTTTTTTCCTATTTTACATACTAATTTTTCAAAATGATCTATGTCAAATTATCTATTTTACACCACATTTCATTAAAATATCAATTTTCAATTTTTTTTAATTGTTTCTCTTTCTTCACGCAACAATATTTGTTCTTCTTGGAACACACTTTACCATAACTAGTTTGAGTGTCAATTAGTAATTAGATTACATGTGTTCACCAATTCAAACATTTTAATCACCAATTGATACCCAAATAAGTTGTGGCAAAGTATGTGCCAAAGGAGAAATTATTAGATCAACCAGAAGGACTACTTACGTGGTCATTCTGACTTCCTAACTAATAAAATGCTTTTATTTATGCAAATGTGATATTATCTAATAATTTTTATTTTTCATTCCTTGTGCTGAATAGGAAGTTCACACATACATTTGCATAAATGTTATCATCTCATTGGTCAGGGAGAACCATATCAACAGTCTTCCAGGTGTAAACAATAATTTCTCGTGCCCAAGGGTGTGTCCCTAGACTTATCTCACATGTCATAATTAATCTAGAGCCCGCCAAACATGATTCAAATTTGAGTTCCTTCTTTCTTCCTCTTTTTATAATTAAAAAAAATGAAAATTATTAATTATTTGAAACTAAGACCACCATAAATGAACCAAGTTATTTATGAATAGTTCTAACTTGATTTTATTATTATTATATATATTTAGCAAATGAGTCAAAATCAAATGTAAGAATATATTCATAAATAAGTTTTCGTGAATAATGAAACTCCATTTAAATATGTATACTTGAGATTGGATTGTGTAAGTTAATAAATAATTTATTAAGATATCAAATTTTAATTTGTAATCTATTAAAATATAAATACTTTGATTTTTTAGCGAAAATTATATAAAATTTTTCAACAATACAAAATTGGGTGAGTTTAATTTTTGCAAGTTCATAGACAAAAATCATTTTATATAATTAACTCAAATAATATAATTTTAACTATAATTATTTATTGATGATTACTATAGATTTATGAAAGAGTAACAAATTTTAGTTATAGTTTTCACTATTTATGAGGAAAGAACCAGTTAATCAAGTAACTCTTGAAGTACATATATTTATTTAAAAAAAAAACAAAATTTAAACATATAATCTAACTTAATAACGCGTTTGAACCCAAGTTTTACATGCGTTCGAGAAAGAAAAAAAAATCCTACACTTTTAATAATCGAGTTGACTTGTTTACAGGTGTATCTATAACTTCCCCACTGAAGTTTATAGTTGAATAGGAACGATTATCTAGAACTTCAAAGAGTGAAAAGAGAGGGTTTCTTCCTATTTTCTTGGAGCGTCCCTGGTCTTTTGGTGTAACTAGTCGTTCCTTAAACCACTTTAGGCTAATTTAAGACTATACCAAAAATACAATCAATCTCCAATACTGTTGTAGCTTGACTAGCCAAATGAATAAACAATAGGATTGAGCCCTCACCGAATGAAAATTTCAAGGCCACGTACCCAATACCATATTGCTCACAGTTCCCAAAGAAAGAGAATATAACAATTTTTGAATTTTAATCTCTTATAATATCACATACAATAACGTGATTTTGAGTAGTTTTCTGTTTGGTCAACTGGAGTCTGGACTTCTGGATCGTTTGAGAACAGGAATATTAATTCAATCCATTCTTATCTTAAACCCTATATCTCTTTTTCTATAGAAATAAAAAAATTATATATAAAAAAAAACTTATATCTCTATCTTACCTTAAATTAATCTTCTTATCCTAATGTTAGTTAAGCCCTCTCTCTCCCCCTTCCCTTAAATTAATCCTCTTATCCTGATGTTTGGTGTAATCTGTTGTAAGCCTCTGTCTCATAAACATAAGTCTCTTCACTCTTGTAATGAGTTAATTAACTTACACTCATATTTTAAACATTAAAAATACAAAAAAATTAGCAACCAAACCAAAAATAATGCCTAAGCATTAGAAATAAATGCTTTAGTAATTGCCTCAATAGATTTTTTAAAAGGGAAATGACGTTGTGTTTTTTTCTTAATTGAAAATGGGAGTTCACGCGTGTGATCATTGAGCGTACAAAGTTTAATACTAGTACAAGAAAATAATTAACAAATGAAAAGGCAATCTCCATTGGCATCTAACGTCACTTTATATTGGGTTCTCTATGTATGAAAAGGAGAAAAAGTATGGAAGGCAGTGGATTCAGTCTGAAGTTACTTTCATATGTTTAGGTTGTCCTCGTCTTCAACAAAGTGATATCAATAGAATTGACATACAGATTATCTTTAATCTAGAGCCTCAAATGAAAAATGAAAAATTTTAATTTATATTGTTAAAATAATTGTTCTCCTATTAAATTAAAGAAGACGTGCTAACTCTGTACTTACTTCTTTGTCGATTTGTGAGTGTTGTGATGGTTTAACCCATTACTTGGTATATCTTGAAATGTGCAAGTTTCTCAATCAACACACAGTGACAAAGAAATGACCATCTACAACTTGTAATTTTAATTACTTCAACCTGCTCTTGAAGCAATTCTTTTTCTTTTTCTTTTTTGAGATATACTTCAAGCAATTCACATGGGCCTACTACATACAGAAAAGAACAAGATTGATGAAAAATCCCAGTCTTTTAAAGTATCATAGGCATAGTGTCAGGCTCTCTTTTTCTATTTTCTTTTCTAATTTATTTTTCATTGTCCTTGTAAAATTCGACAACATTGATAACCCCAGACATTCCTTTCTGTTTTGAGTTGAATGAGAAATTCTCTCGTTTATTTGAGTTGAATACTAGTACATTCCTAATGCATCAAACGTAATATTTCTCTCTCTTCCACCATATATACAATTGGCTGAACCAAAACACATATATTGATACAACCAATTAATAGAAACAGAAATTAAGTAATTAATGCTGATGATTGCTTGTCGTTTTCACTTTTTCACTAAACTCATAAACCCAAAATCCTTATGTACAAATCCTATAAGAGATTATTCATCCATGGTAGGGCTAATAACACCCCCTATAAAAGGAGGGAGATCTGTTCCCATAGGAGTGAATAAATTCTCCAAATCCTACCATACCCAAAAAAAAAAGAAAGTAGAACATAATATAAAACAAAGGTATTGGGCTATTAATATTTATATATAAGTCTATGATCAAGAAACAGCAACCCCATCTCTATTGTTATTCATCATGCAAAACCTGCTAGGCTTGGGCTGGAAATTCCTTCTCCTTTGGAGATCATGGCTGGAGGGCTTGATAATTTGGAGGAGAAATGCCTTCAATGAGTTTGCCTTTGCAATCACAGCCAATTCCCATTGGCTACGCGAAACCCGGACCATTCGTCGTGATAAGGACTTGTTTTGGTGGGGATGGGGATTCCGGTGAATACTGCACCGGAATGAGCCAGGGTGGGTGGTGGGTGAACACAAACATGTACGTGTTTGGGTTTGGGACTTGGGATGAGGAGATGCATTTTTTGAGGCCATGGAATAGGTTCTCTACTCCTAACTCCTCTCTTCAATGTGGCAAACTAAAGGGATGTTTGGAATTGTGGGCAATTTTATAGCTTCTTTTGGTATCTCTAATTACTTCAATGTCCTTTTTGCTAATATGTAATTACAACTTTTTATTATTAAAAAAAAAATAATAAAATGGAATAGAATTATAGGGTGAGTTCCAATTTGTTAGAATTGAAGAGCATTACCAAGTTACCCTTGTTGCACTTATAACCCTAACTTTGGAAGGACAAAAGAGTACGTGAAAGGTTGCCAAATTAATCATTTTAATCATTTTGGTATGTTATAAGAAGTTACCTTTTTTTTTTTTTTGTTTTTAGAAAATTACAAGAAGTTACCTGGAAAAGAGCAAGGACCATTTTTACAGGACAACATGAGAATTAAATAGTGACTATATTTTCCTATTTGCATTGTCACTATTTGATTAATTGTGACTATGTTTCCTATTTAGAAATTCTCTTTATGGTCCATTGACATTGAACCTGCTCCTCATCAAGGAAGGTTATGTGTGCCTTTCCCATAATGTCTTCTTCCTTTTTCATTTTTCAGACAACTTTTTTTTTGGGTCTGGTTTCTGTCCAGTGGCCGGTGCCACTGGACAGAAGCTGAGTCTTTTTTTTTATACCATTCCAGAAAACACGCAAAGATTACAAAAGAGCTTGATTAATCATACAGCAGTGGATAGGCATTCTAGTTGCCAAAAAATAAGTCTGTTGAAAGAGGTAAAGCTTCAAGAAGAAGCTAGTGCGAACTTCTACCTGCACTTACGTTGCTGATGCCTTTCAGTAAGAAAGGTACCAATTAAAATCCAGTTTGGCATGCATATAGTTATATAAAATGGTGATATTAAATATCAAATATTTATTTTAGTTATGGATTCCAGTTAGCTTAACTGGTAAAATTTCTGATTGTCGAATAAGAAATTTGAGATTCAATTCCCGCCTACATAAAAAATTGATTAGTGTCTTGGTCTGATGATAAAAAACTATTATCAGGAGCAGACGCTATAAATTGAAACTCTCTAAAAAAATATTTATTTTGGATTTTATGTGGAAGTACATGATATCAATGTATTATAACCAAATATTATTTTATTATATTGAACTATTCAAGGGGTGGGGAAGAAAGAATTGTTTGTGTAAGTTATTGCAAAACAGTGTTTTGAGTTTAAAATGAGCGTTTGTAAAAAAGTTATAGGAGTTGTTGTTGTAAAATGGAGTTTTGGATTTTAAAAACACGCTTTTAGGCTCTCGAAACGCCTAATTAAATGAATCCTATGTAGTGCAAGAGAGATAGAGAGAGGATTAGGCTTGTTCAATATTGGACCCTTCATGACGGTTTGATGCTTGCTATTCAACTGGGTATTAGCTGTCTAGAAGTCTAACTTGATGCAAAAATTGTTGGTGACCTTATCAATTCTTGGTCAAATAATAACAGGGCTTATGCAAGTCCTGGCTAACCAGATTTCAACAAGTCAAAATGAGCCATGTCTTTGGAGAAGGAATAAGTGTGCTAATGTTCTCACCAAGAGGGGTTGTTCCCTACAAGAGGATTTTGTTGTATTTAATTTCCCACCATTTGTTGAACTCTCTAATACTTAAGCTCCGATGCTTTTGGTTTGTACTATTACTGGTTTTTTGCCGCTACTTTGCCTGGTTTGGCTTAGCTGTTGTCTCAATAAATTATCCTTTTAACCAATATATATATATATATTGGGCCATAGTATTTTTTTCTCTGATCATTTGTATCTTAGCCCTAAGCCCCTGATCCCTTATAATGTGTCAAGTTAGAAGAAGACTCACGCACCCACGAAGCTTACAAGCCTAAACCTAGCAAATTGGAATTGGATCCAAGTCAAGACTTGATAATCTGTTCAAATCCAAATGGAAAAAATAGGGTATTAATCATAGGAATAGCAACTTATTTTAAGTTCATAAGTTTATGATTTGAAACCGGTTAGGTTAGACCCTTACCTGACCCACTCATCAAGCCTTTATTATAAAATTTTAAACTTAATTTTTTTTTTATTGACTCATTTTCAATCAATGGCAGACATAGAAAATTTCTTTTTTTTGGGGGGGGGGGGGGGGGGGGGGGTGGTGTTGGGGAAGCTAAATATAAAAAATAAAAAAACCCAATGAATAACCTATATACACACAAAATATGTTTGTAACATAATTTAATAAATGCTATTTTCTTTAATTAATAATTTCAGTTTTTATATATAATTAATAAAAACTAAAAAAGACTTTTAACTCCCTAACCATGAAATCAACATTTATTGTTTCTTCTAATAGGAAAAAAAATCATATCTCTAATTTTTTTAAATGAAAAAATTTTTTAAAAAAAAAGAATGTTTTTATTAAAAAGATTTACTTACATATTTCTAGGATATACCATTATGGTATAAGAGTAATTAGATGAAAGAAATAGTGCATTAATAATATATACTTTTTTCTACTTTCATGAAATAAATTCAGTACACTTTGAATTAATGAGTTATTTATGGT